>VWZL01006281.1:0-95401 GCA_013396915.1 Stercorarius parasiticus
AACAAAAAAAAAAAGAGAAAAATCACAGTGGAACACGACACATCCAGCTCACAGCCTGAACGGGACAACCAGGAAATTAAAGGCTTGAGCACAGGTGTGCTGTTGGATCAGCCACAAACTATTGTCTGCGATCCCAAACTCGGAGAGGAAGCCCAGACGCAGAGAGCGACGCACAGCTCAGACAGGCAAGAGAACAACGTCTAGAAGGTAAAAAGGAGCTGCAACCACTGACAGGTAAAGTGCATTCAGGCACGAGAAACGTGTCAAAAAGTGGCACGTGAATATGCTTGGACTAGATGATCTGAAAGGTCTATGACAGCAACTTAATTTAAAAAAAAGAAACACAGAAAACTTTTCCAATCCTCACAACCACCAATATGGTAATTCATACTGCTGCATTAATTTTATATTAAAAGTAACTATTTATTTCAGACAAAACACAAACGTGGCTTCGACACCCCACCCCCCACCCCCGTTTTTCTTTTCCTCCTTTCAACTACTAGGTTCATTAACTTCGTATGTAATACAGTGCCTTCGTATCTCCTCGCGTACATTTTAGGCTGAATTCCCCCAGTGCACATTTTAAAAGATACATTTCGTTCTGGCTACCTGTTTCTGCAAGCCTATTCTGTATTTCAACATTTTATCTCTAAGCTGATTATTTTTGTATTATCACAGCAAGGCTACTGCTATCTCCTGGTGAAACTGGTTTTCATACCATACAGTAAAATCACAACTATTTTCAACGAGTCCTTTACAGATGTCTGTGATTTTGCTAAAGGCACTAACAGCAGCTCAGTTCCAAACTATGTTAACTGCTGTAACTCTGCTGATTTGGTCAACTCAGATCCATTTTGGAAAGCAACCTTGCTATTTTCGATGATTCCAAGCCCCATAACAGACTCCCAAACGAGCACTGAAAAGGGATCAGCCAAGTTTTGCGCAAGGATTAGTGTAGTTCTTGCTGTTACGCTACGCCGCAATAGCAAAGGACGATCCCTAGAATGCACAAGTATTATCAAGTAGGAGAAAAAGAAAAGAAGAGCAGAAACTCAAGAGAAGTAAAGCACGCTATTGATTCCGATAGGTTAACATTGATTAAGAGTACACAGTCCTCTTAATGAGGTTCCAACTCACCAATATGATAAACCTCCTAACCTGTCAGTAAGCCAAGCCGTAACGCTGTCCACCAGACTCCATGTGCGAAAACAGCCTCTTGAAGTCTTGCTCCACAATTTCTGTCCATGCTCCGCCTGCAGGTTGAACACCTGAATTCTCCCACTGCACCGGGGAAGGATGGAATCGGCCAAACCCAACCAACCGTAAACTTGGTTCAAAACAAAAACGCCAACCTGCATAAGGCCTCACAGGCCACCGAGAAGCACTCTCATGGTGAAGCCTGCAACCTCTTCCGCTCCTCTGGCACAATCACACCTTTACAGCTGCCATGCCTAAGTGACCCGAGCTCGCCAAAGGCAATGGATCACCCAAGGTCATCTGATGTTACAGCACCGATAGACCCAACTGCAACACAGGAACCGTAACCCTGGGCGTGGCATAACCTGAACGTGTGGAAGTCAGGCTTCTCCCTTCTCCCGTTACCTCAGTGAACCTGGAACCAGGAGCGCACTCCTGAACTGGCCACACTTGCAGACCAAAAGGAACGTGCATCTTTCCGGTGCAGCCTTCTGTCGCTTGCTTGCGTTAACTTGAAATACAGCAAGTCGTGCAAATAGTCAAGATTTATTTCCTGCTGTCTGAAGAGAAGAACGAGGGAGGCAAGACAAAACTCTGTACGAGAGCCTCTCGTCACCGTGCGTCCCTCGCCTCCACGCAGAGACACGCAAGATGCCACTGACTCGAGGAGGAGCAAGATCTGGTGCAGCCAAACAACCTGCTGCTACCTCAGTACCCATTCGACCTCTCCCAGAAATACGTTCTCAACAAAAGGGTTTGCGATTGACGGAAAAAATAAAGGAAGAGAATTCTTTGAGCAAAACAGAAATACAAAATTCAAGCAATATAATACACGTCTGCCTAAGTACTTCAGTAAATAAAGATTAATCTAAAGCTAGCCTCCTTCCAGACCCCCAGAAATGCAAGGTCATCATTTCACTGGGGTGTAACAAACTTTGGCTGTGGCCTCGCGTACATATGGTTCCAATTAGCACCTGCATACCTCGGTTATTAAATAAAAAACAGCTCTCTCGACACGACCTGTAGAGTCCTTGTACACAAGAACTTATCCAACAGCATTATGTCTTCCCTTATCAGATGCGTGTGGTATGACACAACGAACGCGGCGCTGCAGCGCGGTTGGCACCAGTTCAATTCCCCAGCACCGGGTCACGTTTCCCATCGCATTGTTCTAAAGCCGACGCTACGGGCTTGGTGGCTAATGGATGGAGCCCTGGAATTTTACCTCAGATCCTTCAAAAGGGAGGTAAGTCTGATGAACTAAATTCATTATCTCGAGGGAAGAATGCATCTGTCAAAACCACCGCTCGCAGCGTATGGCTGCATCGAGAGGTATGCACCAGCAATTTTTATCTTGATTTGTTGCACATAAGTTAAGGTGTGTGCTATGCAGGCAGGATTTCAAATGAAAAGTTGCCGTTCTAGATATTTTTCCAAAACAGCACCTGGGGATTTGGATGGTGGAAAACAAATGGTTTTACTGTGAAAGCACATATTTTGGTGTTACGGAGACCTAGTTTCCATTTCTGACTCTCCCAAGCGCACCACGTGGGCCAACACAATCGCTCTCCTGCCTCTAGATCTCATCCTTAACCTAGCGTACCGCTGCTCAGGAGAACAGTGGACTGGCACCAACCGAGGATAAAACTACGGATTTCTTACTGCTCTTGTATACAAACAACACTTGCAGCCACGTTCACCCACAACCGTCAGCAGATTCAAGAACTCGGGACCTTCTTCAGGTGACGCACTCGCCACCAGCGTCCTGAGACGCCGGTGCTGCCTCGGGGCACGCGCAGGTCAAGCCTTCTGCAGTCCTTCACGTATCAGTCAAAAACTAATTGCCCCATAGGAATAAGACCTTCACTGAAAACAGGCTTTACTAAAGGAAAAAAAAAAAAAAAAAGGGAGGCGGGGGGAATATGTATCTGGCTATTTTTTGTTCAATATAGCAGAAACTGTTGGGACAATAAAGCACAGGATCACAACGTAGTATATCTTGACACATTTAGTTGCCTATTAAAGCATTCTCAGTCCCGTCAATAATTGTTCGTTTTCATGTTTCTCCAATCTTTCAATAGGCTGCTGTACGCTTCTGCCCGACCGATTTCCCTGAAGACCAACTCTGTTTCTCGACAAGAGAGCTGTGAAAGGACATTTCCAGCACAGAGACACCTCCTCGCCTTCTGAAGACCTTGCAGTGACGGCCCCAGGCAGAAAGTACCTGGCCAGATTAAAAGGAACTATGTCGTAACCGCGTTCAGGAACCCGAATGACTACGTACCGGTTGGGTCGTGTCTCCAGCCGACACGAGCTGGACTCGGGCCCCCCCGCTGAGCTGTGAACCCACCTCCGCTCAGATCTGAACTGCCTTCCTGCCTCGATGCGGGCTCGAGTTATCAAAACTGACCTAACAAAAACTCTGGATCTAGTTTTCACGTATTTAATGAGGCTGATGTTGTGCTCTAAACCACTGTTAAACAACAGCAAATTGAGCCAGCTCAGCACTTAATTCACAGGGATGAATCTCCTCAGATACTGCTCAGATTGACACTTAAATGCAATTCTGAATGACTTTTTTTTTTCCCTACTTACTGTAGTCTATGGCAAACAGCTCTTGAAAATATGCCTCAAGAGCTCCCTAGCAGTAATCGTTCTCAAAAGGTCAGTCAGTGTCAAACCGTTAACATTAATTTGTTCTGCACTTGCTCAAAGACTGCATAAAAGAAAACTTTTCAAGTGCAAACACCGAGACATCCAAGAAGATTAGATTAAGTGTCTCCCTTTTCATCTCAGCTGAACACTGGCCAGTAAATACTCTAAATGGTGTCGGACAACTCTGTGCAGCTGTTCGTTAAAGCGGACAAGAGGAAATCATTAAAGACAGAAACTTCCAGCCACTTGACTTCCACACCAAAATAGCAGAAGCAAGCGGACACGTCCGTGACCCGATTTGCACGCTCACAAGCAGATTGCCAAGCACGGCCTTGCCTTATAACGCAAATGAGCATTTTTCTCCAATGTAATTGAGAGCTTTCCAGTTCTGTTCTCCCGGGCTCCCATGCTTACAAATCCAGTAGCTGGAATTTCCATAATTGCAATTTCACTTTGCAAATATTGTCGGTCTCTTTTTATGCCTGATTTTCTCAACAGCTGCTTCTTGGAGTTGAAGTCCTCACTAATTATTTCAAACATTTAACGGAAACACGCAAACCATACTTGATACAATTATTACACGAAAAAGAGGAAAAATTCTCATGGTTTGGAAAACGAGGGGACTAAAGGTTTTTGCGTTGGGTTTCCCCCCCCCCCCCTTTCGTTCTCCTTTGCTCTTTAAGAACAGCACATGCAAAACATTTGCGAAGCCAACACAGCTGCAGGGCCCGCTCACCAGACCAGTACTGTCTACTCAGTATCCTTCCTAGCTTTTTATAGATACAACTTAGAAACACCATGAAATTTATTTCCTGTAATAACGATCCCCAAATATTTTCTTTAAAAGTCAACGTTTCAGCAAAACTCTCCCAAGAATGCGGAGTTATGCATTTACATTGTGTTAGCGTGGTCCTTCCCTCCCCGCTTCCTTCATTGTTCCCTCTTCCTTCATTGTTCCCTCTTCAGACGCTCTTCGGTGCTTTATTTTACCTGCCTCAGCCTTTGCGGTCTGGGGGTCCCGGCCGGCACCAACATCTCCATCGGAAGCTTACTGAGAGCTGGCACAGCCCGCGCTGGAGAGAGGGCCCAACCCACCATTCGGAACGCGCATATGGGGCTCTTGCCCTAAAGTTCTCTTTCCTACCGTAAATTCCTGGGCAGATAACTTTGTAGGCCATTTTCCTCTTCTTTATTTGCTTCAGGCCGCTCCTGGTCTCCGCCTCTGCATTTTCAGTGCCTGACCTAGCCTCAGGAAGGACCTCCAGAAGCTATCACAAAATAAATATTATTATTTTAAGCTAATAAATATAAGATCTCCTGGCCTGCGTACCCAATCCGTTCCAACACACGGATGTAATTTCCTCACACAGCACTTGTTCTTTTAACAATTATACAGACTTCCCCCCATAACAGCAACAGATACAAGCAATACATGCCGATACACACCGGAATCAGATTCCGCCGCTCACGAGACCCTCCGACGTTACTTGCGGCCACGGGAACGCCGACACGGATAACGGCTTGGGAGCTGTCAGGGTCAAACAGCACGGATGGCTCCTGCATCACCTTGCCTTGCTCACAGCAGCAAAGCAGCTCCCAAACGTGTTACAGGGCAAACTGGGTAATGAACGTCCCACAGAACCGCAGCACAGTTTGCATGCCTGAAAGCTACCTTGGTTGTGCTAAATACATCGTCCAGTCTAATGAATGGCACCACATCTTGCCACACTTAGATCCTTACCCCGTTGTGGCTGTAACATGAGAGAACAACATTAAAATACTCCCTCCCATCCAAAGCCCAATTGAAAACGGTCGTTCCTGGACTCTTCTTTACAACCTCGGAGGTGGCCAGTGAAAGGGTTGAAAGCACACGTGTGAACCCAACACGGAGGGAAAGGAGCTTCCATTCCCGAGACTGGAGCACACGTCCAGGTAAGGACGCAAGGAAGAAAAAGACGACGGCAGAAACTAACGTTAATTCTGGCATTTTTTCCTCCTCCCCGGACTTTGCTTTACAATATCGCAAGTACCCTTTCGCTTTTCCAGATAGCAAAGCTATGGTTCAATGCCTGTTGTATAATACGGTTCTACACAGAAAAAAAAATGCCCAGGTGCTCGGGGCTGCATCCTACAAGGACCTACACAAGCAGCCGGCACATCAGGCCGGGGATCCTGAGCACGGACCGGGAGCAGTTCAGAGGGTGTTGGTTTTGCATCAGAGGCAGATCGTTACTCGTAGTTTGCCGATACCTAAGCACACCACGCTGGCTACTGGTCGAACAGAACGAAAAAACACGGGATCACAAAGCATTCACAGCATATCCCTAACACCGCCCGAGTAACGACACCCAACCGCAAATAAATAGCTAGGCATTATTCAGAGAGCTGACGCACGTTCAGGTGCAGCACATAAACCCTTTCTTCCATATCCTGTGCCCAAGAAACAAATCACAGACAGTTCAGACTGATCGAGACCATTTAATTGCTTTCATTTTACGTAGTCACAGACTGTAAAATCTCTCCCTACAAAAGCCACCTTGTGGCTTTACAACATCACTAATAGATCTTTGTGATCCCAGGTCAGCCTAGGCTAGGGTTTGGGGTTTATTTAGTAAAAAAATGAAAGGGCGTCAAGGGTTTCGTGTTACCTTCTCTTCACGTTCGACCGAAATATTTGGATTTGTTTTTCTAAAAAAGCATGTGGTCATCGTTTGCCCACACACTCGCCACCGAAGCCTGAGGCCCTGCACCCTCGCAGCGAGACACCGCGACATCGGCACACTATCTGCCTTCTCAAATTCCTTCTCCGTGGGGCCGTTTGGGATGTTTGCTGGGAAGGAGGAGGATCTCGTCGTGATTTACTTTACCCGCTGATATTTAGCATCGGCAGTAAAAGGCAATTTGTCGTTTCACCGCCTGTTTTTCTACTCTTATCCCACTTAGCTCCCATCTCGGACAACGGCTGCTATAGATTTACTCTGTAAATTGTGGTGTGACAGCCATGTCTACGCCTGTCGTATGTTAAAAAAAAGCCCTGTGAATTTGTACAAATGATTTCAGAACTGGAATTTGAAAGTTTTTGTCTAAGTACGTCGGCTTATTATTCTCCCAGCCGTGGGCAGCTTCCGAGGGACCTCCTGGGAAAAGCCAGTCACTAAGCCTGAGACGTCAGGAATATTTGCTAAATGGAACAAGCAAGTCCTAGCACCCAAGGCCGCCTTTCGATCCCTAACGTTTAGGCTCCTGACGGGTGTTTTGATTCGCGCGGCAGCCAGCTCTGACTTGCTTGTCTGTGCCACAGGAGGGGCTGATCTGCCGGGAGCCCTCAGGTTGTGCTTATAGCTTCTGTTAGGAGATGAATGGTCCTCAACCTCCTGCACCACGGGAGACCCGAACTAGGTGGCGATTCCCACCAGCAACACTCCTGAAGCACCTTCACCCCACAGCAGCGCTAATTATTCAACCCGGCAGTGTTTCTGCGAAGAACTTGACTTCAACCTGTGCTGGATGCTAGATTTGTACACGCTGCATGGAAAACGAGGGGAAGAGAACACGCGGTGTCAAGGAATAAGCATAATCTGATTCAAGGGACACAGCTTGATAGTCTTTGCTCAGCACCCGAGTCAGTACAATTTACTTTGGCGATATCTACTATTCATATTTAAAAACTGCTATGTTTCTGCTATGTTCAGAGCCAAAATAAAGGGACTCCGCCATTATGATAAAAAATGAGCGACCCAAGAAATATTGTAAACAGATCTATCTAATGTCGTGCGTCAAGTGAAAGACAAAATCAGGTTTATTTTATTCCACCTTATTTTGACAACTCCAGTTGTCAACACTAGCTCAGAGTCGAATGAGAAACAATATTTTTATGTTGATTGCCTGCAAGTGCCAGTTGAAGAAGAAAAAAAAAGAAATCCTACAACTGTTACGGCTCTGCACGGAAAACAGAAGCCGCTTTGTTTGCAATCATCATTTCACTGCCGCCCATCGCTAAAAGCAGGAGTCCGTTTCCCAACGTATTTACGGCGTTTAGCGATGCCCGCTGTGAAACAAAAAGGGACTAGTCACCAGGAAGCCCAGAATTCCTTACGGAAATGCCCTTTGAGCGAAGTCGAGGGGAGAGCCCTGGGAGGGAGGCGCCGGGGCGAGCGTCAGCCCCGCGGCTGGACGGAGCGCACAGCTTCTCAAGGGCACGGCGAGCAGAATGCAGCCCTGCTGCTCTTCATGCCTTCCAGCATCTTCTCCCTCCATCTCGCTCGCCGCGGTAGACCTTGAGCCATTAACTGATGTGAGAGCAGAGTAAGTCACAACTAGTTATCAATTTGAATTGAAGACAGGTGGTCAGGGATAGTTACTGAGCACTGAAACCATGGTGGAAGCACTTCCAAGCTGACTAAATATCCCATCTGTATGAAGCATATCCAATCCTCTCTTTTTTCTTTTATTTCACAAATACTGCATGGGATGAAGGAATGTCAGGGCTGAACTCTCCAGTACAGATGTAGAACACATGTATTTGCATCAGTTTAAAGCAAGATTACAGACACGAGAAAGCAGTTGTGGTCTGGCACTAGAGATCTTCCATTTTAATTAACTTACGGTCCAAACGATTTCTAGAAAGTCTTCCTCACGTTGCAGGAGTAGGATTACTTCTATCAGGACAGGTTTACCAGACAGACTCGCACGGGGGAAAACTCTGGGAACTAGTTCCTTCAACTCAGCAGACTTCAGTGTAAGACAACATAAGCAAGTTCAGCCGCTTCCACGGGTGATGCCAGCAATAATCTCAGAACTACGTGCGACTGAAGCCCACAGAACATTACCCACCACATGCAGACCACCGGCAGGTGTGCTGCGAGGGCACCTCTCCATACCTTCCAATTTTCCCGACTTGTCTCCTGCGTATCTTGTGCATTTCTTCCTACCTCAGCTCTAGAGGAATTGAGTCAAGGTGGGATCGAGTCAGTCAATGAGCAACCGTTCCGTTAAATCCCTCATCAGGGCTACTTGAGCAGGGAAAGAAGAATTCAACTAACTCAGTTTTTAAGAGTCTTGAGATTGAATCCTTAAAGACTCGAAATGATTCCTCCTTAAGATCAAATCGGTCACTATGCTGCTGGAAACGAGACCACACAAAATCCAGTTTACTTTTTCTTACGAACAAGAACCGACTGCTGGCTGCATTAAAATGAATAACCGGGCTAGTCCGCTACTGAAATTTGTATCGATTAAGCTTTGAATGTGAAGAACGTAGAATAACTCCCACCCCATAAATGCTGTATTTTTAGTAAATCCCTATTCCAAATATTTTTTTCTGCGTATTAACACTCGCACAGCACAATGATTAAACACAGGGTTAACAAGCTGAGTTTCTAGATAGGTGATATTTTGCTCCATCCTGAATTAGAAGGAAAAAAAAATAAATAGTGAAAGACTCAGGTAAGAGATACAGAACTACCCAATAGGTTAAAGCTCGTGTACTGTATTTAAAACACACCTTCTCTCGCTGATGGTAAAATTCATGCTAATTTGCTGCTGAAGTGTGATTTGATTGATTGATTTCAAAATCATCAAAATCGGTTGTTTCGAGATTTCTTTTTTTATTTCGCCAACAACAAACCTAGGAGTGGAAAGAAAACAAACTGTTTTATTCAAGATGTTACGCTGTGACTTCAGTTTTGAGAAGATCACCTTTAGCTTTGAAAGTTTTAAGAAAACATTAACTTTTGTAACGGTAACACACAGAAGTAGCTACTTGAGAATTCCAAACCTGACACGTCCACTCAGATTTCACGTTTCAGACGCCTTATTTTTGGTAACTGTTTTAAAAGCATTATACACTTAAAATACTAGGCTTGGTTTTTTTTTCCTTTTTCTAAGTGTATTTATCCATTCTGTGCTATATCAGAATTATCTTTATCGTAGCTACAGCTAACGCCTTTCTTTCGTCAAAGCACTTGTAACTCCCGATGACTTCATGCATTAGGGTGAACGATACATGCAAGAGACATACTGATGCGACAGAAGGCTAAAAAAGGCCCAATCCTAAAGCTATTTGAAATTAAAGGCCTGGGTTTGGAAACTGCTCCCAGAAAAGCTTTGGAAAGCCATCGGAAACGCAGCTTGCCCTGGAACTACGCGTGAGGGGTTCGAGCCACCGGGGTTACGTTACGCGCTCCTTTTTCAGTAACGCCACGAGAAATGACAAAACCTGCCCGAGTAATAAATTCACTTTTTAAGGAGTAAGAGAGCTTCTGAAGTTCTTCAATGGAGTTACGCACGCGGCTGCCATTGAAAATCCACTGTTTTCCAATGTACTGTATCCATGAAACAATAAATATCCTGATTATTAGCTTGTGTCATACCAGAGACCCACTACCAGGCTATGGTGGCATTGTCTCCCGGCTGGCGCGGGACACCCGGAGGCATTAACCAAGTGGGAAAGAGGCAAGGACTGAAGGTGATCTCACGGTCACCATGGCCGGATTACAGGCAGGCAAGCAGTTACCGTCTGAACCAAAGCAAAGGCACCGGAGCCCAAAGGTGGAGAGCGGAAGCCATTCCCAGGGCAGCGCAGCTACTCAGCTGTGAGCCAACGGGACTCCACGGGACGCACGCCAACTACGGGTCTTCCTTCCTTCACCTTGCTCAAAATATTAATCAGCTCAGTTTTATTTGATAGGAAGTACTGCTTCGTCTGCTCCTTGTTTAGAATTATTTCTTCCTGAAGTTTAAAGAAAGCAAGTCTTTCACCGGGAAGCATGAGTGAGCGTCGAGGCCAGGGTTAGCTCAGGACAAGACACCTTGCCCAAAGGACTCACTGAAGCGCTGACGACGTTTGCAAGCACCTGAAACGAGGCTGATGTGCCCAGACATCGAGGGGAGCTGCCTGTGGAACCCTGACGGCGGCTGCCGTTCAACACAGCCGAGGAACGCGCCAGAAGCACTCCTACGGAGTTACCCGGACGTGGGCAGCGGGGACGCGTGCAGCTCTCAAACATACGCAAACAGTACAGGAGTAGGAAAAATGCAGGAGGTTTGGGTGCATTTTAATGGCACATAAACAATCACCATTCAGTATTCCCAATAGCTTCAGTGAGCGTGTTGCACTTCTGATACCTGTTAGGTCACGCTCAATACAGCGAAACGCGCATAGAACACAAGCTGAAATAATACTGTGGCCTGCTGTTTTGCTACCATGATATTTCCCATTCCATTAATTCCGCTCGGTTATGCAAACCTCACCTGAAAAAACGCTCAAAGCTTGGCAAAATTTGTACTGCGAGTTTGTAGAAAAAAAATGATCTTAAAGCGAACACACGAAATGACGCACGACAGCAGGCTAGAACAGTGTCATCACTTCTTAAATTCCATATTCCCCCCTTTTCTTTTTTTTTTTTAATAAGCAGACTAAGCTACAAAATCACTCCAACAGGATAAAGCGAATGGTCTAATTACAACAAGCAATGCTGTCCGAGGATGTTAGATAACCTTTGAAAAAAGGTGGGGTTTTTTTAAGCATCAGGTGCTACCGCTGTTAGCAGCTCTTCCATAACCCACAGCAGAGAATACGCTAAAAACATAGAGTTCCGAACTCCTGAAAAACTTCATTGATCTCCAGTCTCCAGGCACAGAAAGACGCAGCTGCAAGAGGCAGGGATACTCAGGGTTGTCGCAAGCCTGATGGAAAGAACATGACGAATTTCTACGACGTTCACTAACGAATGCAAGTGGTGCAAGTCCTGTAGCGCTGTTTTTCATGCACTGACCTGTCTCCTCTCCTCTCTGCTGATGGCTTTTCCGCTCCCCTGCACTAAGCGAACCTCAAGGCAACCTTCACCACTGTGGAGTGTTCCTGCCCCCTCTTGTCTCAGCCCCATTACTACCACACTGCCTTTCTACTGCCAAAGGTGATTCCGCCCCTTGCTGATAGTGCCTCTGGTCTTACCCTAGAAACTTTTAACTGCTTGGCCCTCTCATCTTCCTTAGGGATCCTCCTCTTCCTAGACATCCCGTTTTTAACGCTGATATCCCTTCTTTAGTGTTCAACTCATAATATTTCACGCAGCCTTTCCGTCTGCTGTTCCTGTGTGCTTTGGGTCAACGCGCAGCTCCCAGAAAAGAGGAGATCAGACTTGATAATTGTTGTTTACGCTGTTGACAATTCAGGTGTCTCTTCTCTTTCTAATAGCAGGAGCTACTCAAACCGGCGTGACACCTAGGAAACGCGCATCCTCCAGTGCAAAGCCATTCAAACGCTCCCGGCTGATCGTGACCTTCCCGCTGGGCTCTCCCCCAGCGGGGCACCGGCACCGCGGCATGCCCTGCTCCCAGCACCGGCACCGACCCGCTGCAGGGACGGAGGCAGCCTGGCGTGCTGGCGGCACTGCCCGAGCCCACTGCGGGGAAAGAGGCAAGGCTCTGACCACGTACCAGTGAACATGGCTAAACCTCAGCAGGCTCCGCTGGAAATAAGGTGTCCAAAAGAGCACAAAAAGCCTGCGGAGAGGAAGGTGGTCGCATCTGTTCAACCTAAGGCAGAAGAACAAGTGAGAAGCGTGAAAGATTTCTGCTTCCCAGAGACAAGTATGGACCACACATTCCCTTTAATTCTAACAAAACATTGCTAAATAAATGTCATCGTGCCTCAGATGAAAGACCTGAAAGATCTGGATATAGTAATTTTATTTCTACCCGGTTCATATACTTTTCATCAGTTTCCCCTGCGTCGTACCCATTACACTTTGCATGTGAAGACTTAACAATTTTCAGTACGTGCCCCTCGGCAATGGGAAACGCCCTGTCTCTATCTCCTCAACAAGAAAACAGGCAGACCAATGATGTGATTTTTCAAAAGCATCCGACTGCAACTCTGCTGGCCAAAAGCTGTCAGTCAGGCTGTGGCAGAGGAACGCAGACCGCCTAAGACCAGCAGACAACGATCACTTTTCAGTGCCCTTTTCCGACCCTCTCTCGCCTATCAATCTCTGACTCCCTTCTCAGGCCCACCCCTTTGAGCACAACTCTGCTGAAAGGCTTCTTTGCCTCCCTCTCTGTTTTTCCTGTGTACAAGGTCCAGCGACCGTGCAACGCTACCAACTTTCAACTGCAACCCAATCGACAGAGACTCCAAAAATCCTCACGGCTTCCCATACGCTTCAGGAATAATGAAATACACGGACAACTTCCTGCTGTTGCCTATACTAGTTGTTTCCTTTTTGCTTTGTGTTTTTTTCTTTTATTTCNAGCTTCTCTATGTAGGTCTTTGGGGTTGCAAAAACTTCTTGTCATTACCCATAAAACGTTATCTTCCTTTAAACCTCGGGTCTATTCCCTGCTCTGCTGCCACCCTTTCGGGTAATGTTACTCATGAAAGTCCTTCTGAAAAAGTTGTCTGCTCAGAATCGGGCTATTTCCGCACAAGAACTTTACCGCATTAGAGGGCAGTTCCCGGATGCAAAGACGCTCGCGTTCCCTATGAACTGGACACATTCTAAGGCGCAGGGCACCTCTCTTGTGACCTCGCTAATCCCAGCTTCACCTCAAAACCAGAACCCCGAGAGCCTGATTTCAACATGATGGCTGAAATACATTCTAAGGATCCATTAAAATGAAGAAAAATATTCCAATTGACTTAACTGACTTGAAAGGCTCAGGAATCGAGATGCAAAAGCTGCTACATCCCCTTGTTTCACCAAGACGCAATAGTGAAATCCTCTACCCTGGCACTGCACCAAGAAAACCCTTCACATCCCGCTCCAGCCAGCGGCGAAACCAGGAACGTTCCTGAAGTCCTGCGAGGCACGTGAGGAACCTCCAGGCAGGTGCCGGTGCAGGTTCCCAGCACCCTGTGGCCTGGGAAGTCCCCGTCCTCCAGCCTCCCCCGCCCGGCACAGACACCTCTGTGGGGTGGCACAGCTCAGAAAGGGCAGCTGCAGGTGCAGGCAAGGCTCCACTGCAGTGAAAACACACAGGGTGACAAAGGGACTACACCTGCGTTGCATTTAGGTCTAGACTGGAAAGCTTCCTCCGTAGAGGGACTTCTCCCACAGAAGCCAGTTACACAACTCCTGTCTCCCAAAATAATACAGGGTCAGACCCAACGTGAGGCTTTCCTTCGTACCTTTAAGAATAAAAACGCAAATTTTGGAAAGGGATTAGGTGGAAAAACATATCTCAAAAAACAGCAGTGCCCAAGATGCTCTATTATTTCCAATAACGTCATTGCAGCTTGTAGCAATGAGAACGGAAGATAAAACACAAGTTGACAACAGACCTCAGACTTTGGATGAACCTTTGAAAAGGATCAGGTCCTTAATTATGGGATGTTTGGTTTTCGGTCACCCGAAAGGCCAATCTGCACTCTCTGCTTTCAAGGCTACCTTAGAAGGTTTAAGAAAGCGCCCATCAACCTCCCTCCTGCCTTTGGTGCTCATGTCAAGGGCAAACGGTTGGGCAGTGGAAGTCTTCACATGAGCCTGAAACACAATAGCGCTGGGAATTCTTCCCAATTTTTAGTTTAAACTTGATCTTTCAGCTGCATGACTGACCAGGTTATTACCTCTGCTGAGCAAGGTCTGTTCAACGCTGAACCTTCTGGGTCCATAACCCAGAGACAAACGGCCATTGTGTGGTGCGTCAAGGAAACGGAGAGGCATTGACAACCATTGCTACCCAAGGCCGAGGAAAGAAAATACTCGTCTATCAGTTCCGCTTGTTACTGCATATTACACCGTATCTATTACCAACTGCTGACAACGACTTTTTGACATTTCCAGTTTGATTAGATTAAATAAAAAGCGGGTAAGAGTCCATTTTTATGCTTCTGATGTCTACTGTGGTATTTCCACCTCGGAGAACACGAGACCACCTTCATTCATCATTATTTATTTAAGACTATGGTGGGGTTTTTTCACTCTTACAATCCCTCTGTTCTGACATCTCCTAATGCTGTACGGAACCTGTGGCACCACGACTGTGCCAATATCAAAACCTCACTTGTAACTCGGAAGAGCGGGTTCATCGCGGAAGCAACCTAGACGAGAGGCCACGCTCCTTTATCAGAAAAGAAACAACCTGCAAATCTTCAAACCGACGTTTTACCTTTCTGCTGCATTTCTCACACAGGCATACCTTCGTTCTGCAACATCTCCCTGCCTTCTCCCTCAACCAGAGACCGATCTGGTTTCTCACAACACTTCTGCTGACATCCCTGCCGCCGCCATTCCCCGTGCTCGGGGCCACGCGGCTGGTGCCCGTGTCCTGGCTCAGCAAGAGTCAGTCCTCTTCTGGCCCTCCTGAGGAGACCGGAGACGGGAGCACCAAGCCACGTCCTACACCCTTACTCCACATGCTGCATTTCATCTGAATGGCCCACACAAAGTATATTCCCTCTTTATTCCTCCGGGCACGTCCGCGAGCTAGGCCAAAACCCGGCCCTACGCTGCTTTAACTGATGGATATGCGATCTCGTGTTTACTAAGGAAAGCATTAACATCACCCAAAATAAAAGCTTTGTTCCCTGTTACAATTAATTCCCTCTTTAGTTTAACAAGCATTCGGGTTTTTCAGTAAGTGATTGTTCTAAGGAACACAGAGAATTATTCCACAAGCAGAAACTTGCCCTTAATTGCAGGGAAAGGAAATGCAGGAAGGAAAGAATCGATATGCCTGATCACATCTCCCCGTATATTAAAACTCAAAAGCCTGCGATATTTTTCATTTGTTACGTCCTCAGCGTCAACCTTCAGGAATAGCAAATTAGTCAGAGCAAGCAGCAATCAATGACATCTCCATAGGAAACAAAAAAGGGAGACGGACCTCATCTTTTAAGGGGAGGGTAAGAAACAACTAGTGACGTAGAAAGATAAAACGTTGACATTTCTTTTAGGATTATACTTGAGACTATAGAAGAGAAAAGGGAGACATCACAGGAAATGGGGTCGGATCAAGCGAAGTGACCTGAGAGCAGCAGCTAATTCATTACAGAAGTTACCCGTACTGCATAATGTTTACTGTAATTCCCAATGCCAATCCCACCGAACGGGCAGGAACCCACCCCGGAATGGACTTTGTCCAACCGGGACAAATCCATTCCCTTTCCGCGTAGGTAACTCCCGGTAAATGTAGCAGAACACTTTTTATACCCCATTCCCTTTCTCACAGACGACGTTCCAGCTGTGGGGAACTAGACGGCAGCGAGTCATCATCATACCACTTTCCGGGTCCTCGTTGTTCACAGGGAGAGCTGGAATGTTCCTGGAGACAAGGACCACCGGCAGGCAGAGACGGGGACAGGGTAAATTCCACAATATGCATAATTACCTACAAAAGGGTGCGACGCTCAGGCACCTGCCTGTCTTTAAGCAGACATACAGAGCCGGCCGCGTACAAAGACCTGCGGTGCTTCTAGGCGCTCTGCTGGATTTGTGCTTCAAGTTAAGCATGCCAAAGCTCTGCTCGAGAGAAACCAGAGACATTCAGCACGCTTTGATAAATGACGCTATTTACAGAATCTCCAGTATTCTTTTGGTGTACGAAGGTTTCCTCCTTCCTCCTTTGTTCATAGATATTTTCCATAAAAAGCAAACTTCACTGCTCTGCAATTAATGGATAGGTTCTGCGGGAAAAATGTAAGAGAAACATAACATCCGTCAAGAGTTAAATCAGAGGAAGGGGAAGTTTGTCCTGCTGCGTTCTGGGCAATGTAAGACAGCCCATCGTTCTGATGAAGCCAGAAAATTTCTTTTACAGACACCAGCGAGCTCAGTAAACCCACCCCTAACCCTTTGAGTTATAAGGTTTATTTTATAAAAGTTTAAATCCTATATTTTACCTTACTCTGCCAGTAGAAAAAGCTTATGCAATAGCTAACGGTTAAAAAGCAACAAGAAGTTCGTTTTATTTTGCCTAAACATGACACGCAGTCATAAAAACAAAGCAGATCTTCAGACGGTTTTTATTAGTAGTAAGACTAAGTTTGCAAACCATGACTCCAAGTGACCAGTGTTCTTTAAGGGCAACTCTCATTAGAAAACAATAAAGGATTGTAGAACATGTTCTTAACGTAAACTTCACCTGTTTCATCCTGACACATTCGCTGATTTCGCACACGAAATACTGTAAATTCTGTGATCCCATGGATCTGCTTCTTGCATCGGAGAGGAGAAATACAACAGAGAACAAAAACGCAGGGTAAGAAGCCGTGGCTGATGTCGAGCGGCTGAATACGGCGCTCCTCTTTGCTGGAAAGACTTTAAGCAGTGTGGTTTGCCCTCCAGTGATCTCGGGTTTTGCGTGCTCTGCTTGAACCGCGTTTGCCCCTACCTGCCAGCGTACCCCGCGCACCGAGCAGGAGATGGCTGGACAGCTCTGGAAACATCTCCCTCTGCTCCACATGATTCTTAGGTACCTCAGAGTCATCACTTCATTAGCTCTTGCCAACAACAGCATCCAATACTCCATCAGGGACTCCAGTGGAGTCCCAAAGACCAGGCAACAGAACTCCCGAGCGTTTTCTTGAGCTTACTTTTGGCACACAACCTGAAATCAGTGGATCTCACGGCTACGTAAATTCATAGGAGGCACTCGTGCTCATTTCCCTCTACTTACAGAGCCCATCTCTGCACGGCCAGCCAAAAGCAAGCCGACACAAGGCAGGTCAGGACTAGTGCGTCCTTATTCCTCCAAGCCACACTCCCCGAGCCTGCTGATGCGGGGTTTAACTTCCTACTAAGCCAGTCAAGAGAACTAGTCCTTGTTTTTTTAACTCTGTTATCGCTGCGTCTGCACGCGATGCCCCGTCAGGAGCTGGGCCCCCTCAGCGAGCCCGCGGGGACGGCAGACGCCTGAGGGAGCGCCGACTCGGCACGAGCTCACCCTCAAAGCAACGGACAACAGGATGGGTGCTCTCGGCTTCCGCAACTAAAAAAAGACTTAGATATTTACCAAAGAGACAAAGACGACTGGAGAAAAAGCGGGCAGGAAAAGAAATGAGAGAGAGAGATAAGACTGCTAAGCAATAGAAATCTTCACAAAAAAGTTCAGTTCAGCCAACCTTTCATTCAGCTCCTCCTTTCCACCAACACTGAGAAACTGTCTTGAGGTTAAACCCGACAAATGCCGACCACATAAAAGGCTGCGCACCCAAAGAAATCTCCTCAGCGACCAGAACTTCACTTGCTCCGTTACAAACAGCAGGATGGTTCCCCTTCCAGCGGCAGCAGAGCCAAGGGTGACAAAGACCATTTTAATCTCAGTTTCCTTTTCCGGCTTTTTTTGTGACTAGTCTGAAGAATAATGCACGTTACTGCAATTTAGCTGAGACATGCACGAGCTACTTAAACAAGTTCTTCCAGCAAAATTCAAAATCCCCACCACTGACCTAATTACAGACAGATTCAACAGCATTTTTCTGCACAAAATTAAGCAGAAGCTATGGGTTAAACTCCCAGCCTCAGTAAAAGCCAAGCGTTTTAACACACTATTTGAGAACAGGTGTTATGCACAGCACCACTAAAGACTTCAAAAATTCTTTGAAGGAAAAACAGACGAGCTTTCATAAAGAGAAGCAGCCTCTTGAAGCATCCTGAAATGGTACAGACATGGCCGAGGGATAAAAGCAGCAAGTGAAAAGCAAGAAACGAGGCAGGCACCAGCCTGGAAACCACAAGACCAGTGAGTGTTGAGGCAGGTCAGAGCCACCGTGGAGAAGCGTAACCCGGGAGGGAACGAAAACCATTAAAATAGCACGGCAAGAGACGAGACCGCTGACAGTTGCCAAGACCGTCGGTCAATTTACAACGTGTCTCACTGTTTCTCCGTCACTGCCCTTGTGTAAGGAACTGTGCTGACACTAGGAAAACGCAGCTAAACACAAACTATTGCCACTTGCGGAGCACCTCCACTCTTCCACCAAAGGCTGTTTCGTGCGCGTATGAGCAGAGCAAGAGTCACTCCTTGTCCCAAACGGCTTCCACGCGCAGCAGGGAAATGGAGGGCGAGAGGAGACGCAGGGAAGGAAGTGTTCCCGAGGTGCTTTCTGAGGATGCCACAGTCCCTTCACCTGAAATCCGTTTGAACACAGCTTGATATCCACTCCCGAGGAGACCGAGGCCTGAGCCCTACCCAGACAGGACACGAAGAGGGGAAGAAGAGAGAGGTTCTGCTGTTTAAGCAGCAGGGCCTTCTAGTTCTCCTTCGCTGGACCCCAAGGGAAAGGGCATCAATCTGTGCCCCGCTCTGGCAGAAAAGGCTGATTAACGACAGTTCCCTTTGGATGACAGCCCTGCCCAACTCCAGACCTGCACCGTGAGTTTGTCTACGTAAACATTACAATCAACTTTTACGTGTCCCCCAGCAGCTACGGCTTGGCAATTTCTATCCTTTCTTCGGCAATCTCTGTTCTTTCTGGCACATGGACTACGTATTCTTCTGATACACAGACTTCACACACGGGGCAGCACGAGTCCCCCCTGCAGTCCTTGCAGCTCACCTGCTGTGAGCACTGAACTGAAAAAAAAGAAAAAGGTGAAATGAACCCACCACAAAATAATGATTATACAGACAGGGAAAAACCTGCCAACCTGTCCTGACACCAGCACAGGCCTCGAGTTAAAAGCAACATGTGTGTCTGCGTGCTCTGCGCTGGGTTTGCGCTGCAGCTTCTCTGCAGATTTCAGGGGGAAATTATTATTTTCACCATTTTCCTTTTTTTCTGCCTTATTTCACTGGTAAACTGAAAAGAGTATTGAAAACACTCTATTAACGTTGGTCTCTTGGTCAACCGCATGCAAAAGTGTTTATTAAAAGAGACTGTTACAGGTATGATAACAGAAGTTATCAGGAGCACTAATTTATGGAGAATGGAACAAATACATTCCTACGCGATAACTGAAGCAGCGATTAGGAACTCAGGCTTTTGGTTTACTTTAGAGCTACTGGATATCTGTTTCCTCTCTCATTTAGGATTGCTCAACCTCCCACCTGGTTTGCTTTCCGCGTGCAACACCCACACAGCGGCTGACATGGACTTCCATTCCAACTATGGATGCTACGCAGTCTTTCAGAAAACACCTTACAAATACCTGTTTCCAGGAACCTCCGAAAACAGTGATTAGAAAATGCATTTGCCAGGTCTGCAGCTGTAATTAAACTCTTCTCACACACGCCTGGTTTGTAAACCAACTGAAAAGCGATATAACACGGCTCAGTTAAACAGTGATACGCTCGGCTACCAGATAGGTCAGCCTGTAGACACCTGGACAGTGAGATCAGGTTTCCTGTGTCCGCCTCTCTATTTTGGCAGCTCTGTTTTTTCAAGCGAACGTTTCAGACCAGGGCAAGCTCTTTGGGTGCATCGCTGCCAAATGAGACACTCTGCACCTTCCCAGCAGCGCGGGCTCGACCGGATCATCCCCGGCACCGTCGAGGGCCACATTCCAGCCCCGCTGTGGTCCCCGGGGCTGTCGGGGACAGCGGGCCGGCCAGAAGCCCGGCAGGGCTCGTGGCCAGAGCCACTGCTACCCCGGAACCTTGGCTGTCTCCCGGCTGCCGCGCAGGTGTGGGCTGCGGCGGGTAAAGCATTAACTTTGCTCGGTGTTAACACAAGAGGAGGTGCCGGGAGCACCCGCCTGTGCCGGGTTACCGGCACCACAAGGCTATCGGACCGTACCTAAGGAAAAGACCAACTATGCCAAGGGGCAAATTCTCGGCTGGTATTGCAGTCGAGTAAAATCATAGAGAGTCCCATTTTCCCATGCCAATTGGCCTTTGTTGTGACGCATTTCTTCTTGCAACGGCTGAGGTCTCCCGCTCCGTTCAATCTGCAGTCCCTGACGTGTTATCTACTAGACTTACAAAATTAATTTTTCTAAACGCTTCTGAAGTTCAAATTTTTCTGGGTTTTGTCTTACGTCCTCTTATACACAAACTGAGGCCCCATCCTCCCTGCATTCTCAAGTCCTCAGGAATCGACCTCCGTTTCAGTGCACTACCCAAGAAGTCAGCGGAACACCTGCCGACGCCCCTTGGGAAACCAGGATTTACTTTATGGCTCCCTACGGATTCCTCATGAACCCAAACCTGCGCGTATTTCAAGTTGAACCAAATCTGAAGAAACAGTGTAAGGCGGGGACTACAGTCAAAAGAAGGCGCCCGTTCCGTGGGACACAGACCCCCCGGGCACACGAGGTGCTGCCGACGAGGCGGCTCTGCTGCAGGACCACGCAGACAACACACACACCCAGCCCAGAACCACGATTCCTACTGCAAAGAGATGCAATCAATCACTCTTGCAAACCAAACCCGACAGGGGAATTAACAACTCCCGTCTCCTCAAGCACTGGAATTCACCTATCTTGTTATCAAGCACGGGAAGAAAGAAGAGTTCAGGAAGATTATAACTAATGCTATAAAAGACGTCCCTGCTCCTCGCAGGGCGCTTGGACAAGATGAGCTTTAAAGGTTCCCCTCCAACCCAAACTATTCCGTGATTCTAGAGACTTGGCTTGTATTTCACAGATTAAAAATAATGCCGTTACTGAAAATACGTATCTTAATAGGCCACGAATCTTCCACTCAAATGTTATTTACGCATTAAACCGTAGAGAGGTAAAACATGGAAATCCGTCAAAGACACAAACGCTTCAGAAGAAATCTAACCTTTTCTATTAAATACACGCATGTTTATAATTCAGGAGGGTGCAACAACTACTGTCTCTCAAGTCATCCAGGACAAAAGCTGTCAATATTCCCAGCCTGCGTTAAAAGCAAAGCCAGAACCTTGGCAGGAGCGCTCCCAGGCAATCGGTGCAACCTATGGCAAAAAAACGACTAAACAGCTAAGTGTCTCCACCCCAAAACTCTTCAAAAGGAGAACACTTAACGGTTTGACAGATGCAGAAAACAAGCAGGGCGCAGTTCGGGACTGACAGGAACCGTGTCGCCGTGTTTGTGCCTAAAATCCCACCTGATAGCGTGGGAAAGATTCAGGTGCAAAATCTAGTCTTCGTGTTCAAGCCCGGTCAGAGGGATTAGATATTTCCGTGCACGCAATTACACAGGCGTCGCATGCATCACTCCTGCCGGGTCTGCCACTATGGGTGACACCTCTCAGTTGTACCGTGGATAACAAAAAAGGAGATATTGAGCCGACCTCAAAAGAAAGGGAGAGCGGTGGCTGGTTTGTACGGCAGGAGATACCTCCCTGCACTTCCTTTCGTCCAAATGACAGAATGATGGAGTAACAAGAACACGCGTTACTGACAGGTGTAATTTCACCCCTGCTTGAAAGGCCATTGCTTAAAAGGGAGATGAAAACCTCAAACTGATGAATGAGGATGGAAAAAAGTCAGACAGAAATAACACTCGTGGTCTCCGAGGGGCCGAGTCAGGCGGTTCCTGCGGTTTTCCTCCTTTTGGCTAAGGAGTCGTACTGATTTACAACACGCTCTGAAAGGACCTGATCCAAATTATTTTCATCTGCCTCCGGATGGCTCCTCGAACACGTTGGGGCATTCATAGACGCTACCAGGGCCACGTCCAGAGGACTCCACAGCACCTGCATGTCCCCCTGACACCAGCAGCAGTAACTACAATTAAACAATTCTTTTTAATTCACGCTAACAAGCATAACCCAGATCCCACAGTGGTCAGCGACAGCTTCACAACCAACTTCTATAGCGCCAAAATCCAACTGCCCGCAAACACGGACTCTTAGATGTCATTAACTCTTATTAGTAGAGCGATGACAGTCAGCTCCTGCCACGCCAGACGTTATGGAGCTCCGGGAAGGGTGGAAATCAGAGGTAGGTGGGTGGGTCGCCACTCTGGCACTGAAGGCAGCCTGGGTCTGCGGAAGGAGGGGAGAAAAGGACCAAGGGGGGAACCCGGGGGGAGGAGGAACCAGTGTTAGCAACGTAATAGCAACGTGCGAGGGCAGGAGACGGGAAGCAGAAATGCCCCCCGGTACAGAGCGTGTGCTCGTCCTTCCCCCTCAGACAGAGCACAAGAGCTGGAGCGGCTCACGACCGTCATTCAGAGCACCCTGGGACTGACGAGGGAAAAAAAATAAAGGGAAGGCCGGGGGGGAGACAGTTTTCTAGAGGCAAAATAAAAGGTTCACAGCATCGGGCATCACCGCACTCCCTGGACATGGGATATAAGCAAGAATTATTCCTTAGAGCCCTACTTGCTGTTAAACAACAGAACCACCGTGACCTACGGAACGTGCACTGCTGGGTTTTTTTTCTATTCCTGAATAACAGAACAATTATCTCCATTAGTTTAGATTATATTCTTTGACTGGCGTTGTTTGTTTGATCGTGCACTGCTGTAAACTTACACGGCAGATAGCACCTCGCCGCTGTAGGTTATCACAGCGAGAACCTTTGCCAGAGACATTTCTGCGTAGCAGCTCCTAGGCTGTTTTTTCCACCTTCTGAAGAAAGGCCATCATCCTGTTACGAGAACACGAGTGAACAGCCAGCTGTGTTCTTGCACGGGTGATCACAGAACACAAAAGAAGAGCTGATCCCTAATTTTAAGAATGTAAGTATTACCAGAAGCGCCAAGAGACAATTTTTGTTTACAAAATAGAAAGATGTAAAAGACTACACCAAGGTCACCCACAGTGATGTTTCTGGTATATCCCTTGCTGCAACGACTAGATCCGAGACCCTGTAAGTGCTCAAACGTTTATGAGCCCGCAAGCTGATATTTATTCAACACTATCGTACATTTTTCAGAGAAGCAAATTCTCACAGCGTTTTCACAGTGCAAACTGTGACCCTTCTCCAGTTGCGGTGATGTGAAAAATAGCTAAGTTAAACATCAAGGACTAGAGTACACAAGAAAAACAGCCAACTTAATGAAAAAGATCTGCGACCTGGTTCTCTCCTTTGACTTACTTTAAAGGCAAGGAGGAGGGGGGAGGGCTGGTTTACCTTTGGTACTTTAGTGTATTTTGGGTTAATAATCTGTCTTCTCTTGTATTGTTTTATTTGGCATTTGTGGGACACTTACGGAGTCGTTAGGAGTATACAAGCCAACACACAGGCCCAGAAGAATTTCAGTAAGGCAGATCTGACTCCCAAGCGTTTGTTTTCGTACGTTGCAGTTTATGATCCAGCACAGCCAAACAGGAAAGGGTTATTAGAACAACAACGCTGACCGCACATCATAAAAATAGACAATAATAAAGCAATTAAGCATGAGTGCGCGACGGCTATTTAAGAAATAGTTTAGAGGCTCTGTGAAAGCAAAGTAGGGCAGAGTTTCTGATAGGTTGTGAAGAGCCGTGGAACACCGCAGAAACACAGTGATCCCACGATCAACACGTCTGAAGAGAAGTTCTTCCCCAGCACTGCTGCATATGGCATGATGCGAAATAAATTTGTCTGTCTCGTAAAGGGAAAAATGCATCCCTTCTCACTTACAGGCTGCTGGTCAAAAGTCAATATGATCTCTTTTAACTGTGCAATACCTAGTAAAAAAGGGCTTCTGTTTGAGTTCTGCTATTTTAAGTACAAATAGACAGATATTTCAAGTGTTATCTGCTGAAATTTAGATTAGCTTCCTTGAGAAGTTGATCATTAAACTGTAAATGATTAGGTTTCTCATAGTTCCCTCCCAGACGGCTCATTACACTATGTAGTTCTATGATTTTGCGGGCCACACTGAAAATCGTTTCCCAGATAAAGACATCAGATGGAGATGTGAAAAGAAGACCCCTTCTTTTTCCCCACCGCCCTGGGGAGCTGTTCAAAACTTACACAGTGGTGAACAACCAGGCTCTGCTGCCTAGCGAGAGCTGCAGCTTAAGCGAGCTTCAGTTGGAATCAAATTTAACTTGACCACCGCCGAGATGCTTCCATCCAACACGCCAATGTAGCACCATTTATCTACAAGCAACACAAGTTTTGCTTCAAAACAAACATGGATCAAAATGAACTTCTAAAACACCCACGGACGCTGATCTCTCTCTCGCGCACGCTTGCTTTTTCACTCATATTGAGATACACCCTAGGTACTCTCCCAAATTATTCAAGGCAAAGCATTCCATTTTCACACAACAGCATCCCGGAGAGAATCTTCCGGACTGCCTGCCTTAACAGGAGTTTTCAGTTTCAAGAGAAACACACGCGGAACGTAGGTTTCACAGACCACATACCTAGGCTTTCCCTCCCTCGAGCGGCCCCTGCCACGGCCGCGCTGGCACTGGCTTCTGTCCTCAGGCACGTCCCCTGATCTCGCCAGCCACCCCCCCCGGGGAAAGCCAGGGACACCGGCCTCCTTCAGAGCAAAGAAGATGGAACCAAACAGGCGCAACAGCAGTCTGAAGCTCTTCAGAGATAGCCGGCTAGCCGGGAGATGCTCCTTGCAAGTTATTCGGAGGTTGCAAAACCTTCAGAGTTAGCAAATCTGCTAGAGAAGCAGCTCTGCCACGCTGGAAGACTCTCCGCCAGGAACCCCCTCTGTACTGAGATTTTGGCAAGGAGCAGGGAGGTCGGCTACCGTGTAACATAGTGCTCTCATGTTCCGAGTTAGCTCTCCAGAAAGCACAGCATATTATTTATAACACATTCTATTTCAACTGCATCAGTGTGATTTCCACATGAAATGGAACATCTCCCACATACTGCAGCGCCATCACATGTCACGTTCCTGGGAGATAAAACCCAAGTATGTTGTCTTTGTCATTCACGGCGGGTTTCAACTCATGCACGCGGTTGACCTCAATTGTTTTCTAGGTCTGCACAAAATGACCTATAGGCATACCTCGCGTACGTGCTAGGGTCATTTATTACTCTGCAATTCAGAAAGTACGTATCATAATGAAAGCACATGCTGTATGGACTAGTTCTGTAACGGTTTGAATTCGGAGGTCACTGGGTACTTGGCAAGAACCTGTATGACCACCTGATGACTTGTTGATTCAAGCTCAGGGTACCAGGTGGCTCTCTCCGTAAACATTCAATCACAGCAAATCGCTTTGTCGAAAAGCAACAATTCGACAATTTCCCCTCTTGCCAAACTCTGTTCTCAGTGACGTCCAACAGCGTGTACAAAGTACAGCTATAAAGTCGTTCACATTTAGAGGCAAGGTGGCCAAGAATGTCACTCAAACGCTAAGGAGGGAAATACTCACGAATACTGCGCATAACATACAGAACCCCCTTAAAGCCCATTAGTTCTCATTCCAGCTGTCTTACTAATGCCGCTTTCAGTAATGTTTGGAATGACTTCTCTTACAGCTGGTTTTCACTGAGTCTCACTTATCAGACCATTAGTTAATTTGAGCAAATGAAACGATCTGTTGACAGAATAGCTGTTTATTTCATTCATTTCCACTGAAAGCTTTCATGCATCGGCCCTTTCCGCCTTTCTCCATTGCTTCCTTTAGAGGTAATAATTTATAACGTGAGAGTCATTGTGTTTGGAAACATTAGGCAGCCAGATGGTTGGGCTTTGTTTTCTATAGCTAGGAAAAGAGAAATACTCCTACAGTAAAGGTTCAAGAGCTGAAAATACTAATAAATACATGTGAGCGTAATGATTTCTACAAGCCATTGACCAAAGAAGAAAAAATAAATCGTTTTTGAAAACATCACCATTTATCTATCTGCACCATCATGTGTCAATGAGCTCACCCATCTATCTTTTTACCACACTGCTTATTTGTTTTAAACTAACATTGTAAAACACACACAACCTGAAATATGATGTCTAAGAACAAACACTGAAAGGGTCTTAAAACATGCGCACGCTATTTAAGTACACAGGTTTTCCAGGTAAATCAGGTTATTAGTTATGTCTGAGAACTGACGATGTGTTTCACGAAGGTTCATTTCCTGCGTGCCCAGGAGCAACAGAGAACTATCTCCGGAGTTACAGGTACCAGCTTCCAGTTGAGATCTTGTGTGTAACAGAAGATCCTCCCCACTAAGATTGGTATTCTTTATGGACCTGGCTGTATTTAAGACGTCTACTAAAAAGCAGAAGTTTGTCATTCATCTAGGCCCTAATGAGGAGAGACGTCAGGCTGCATTTGCGCTGGACAATGACGCGACACCAAGAGCGGGACTTCAGGAACGAAACACCTAGGGCCAGAGACCCCGTGTCCCCACAATGCAGACAACATTTGGGGATCCTTCCATCACGGCAGCACCGGTCTGATCCCCAGAACTGGCTATCTGCAAGAGCACGGTGCCCCTGGAGCCCAGCTTCTTGTTTAAGGTCTCTTTTTTTTTCCCAACTAAAGCCAGCAAGTGCATTCCAAGATGACTGTGAGATGCAAGACCAACGCGTGGCAAACGGCGCCCACCCAGAGAACTGTTTGACAATCGCTCTCCTCATCCCAACCCGAGTGCCAGCACAGACACAGCCGCCCACGCACGTACGGAACGGCTCACCAGTCCCTCTCCAGGCTGGCCGTATCAGGAAACCAACACTCCCGCCCAGACAAATAAAACCAACTACAAGGTCTTTAAAGGGAGCTTAATTGCTTTTGAATTAATAGCAGTTAATAAAATCATGCGTTTTGATGGGAATTCTAAGGGAACCTTGGGGTCTTCTGATGAGAGCGAACACCGTTCAAATACTACGCCACGTGCCTCGCTGTCAGCTGATTGGAAACATGACTATTTGCCACAGCACACGGAATTTGCAGTTTTTCACAGCTGTCATGTCACTGAAACGATACAGTTCACGCATTCTATAAAACGGACCCAGTTCTCCTAACTTTTCATTCACTTTCAGTAAATTACAGTAAATATGAAGAAATAATGGGCGCGCTATATTTCTCCTCTTTTTCCACATGCTTTTCTACAGGGAGTATCAGTTTTGCAGCCTTACGATGGGAAACGCGCCATATCTAACCATGCAATTTTTAAGTACTTAAAATAATCTACAATTCACATATTACAATTAAACTAGATTGATTTTTCCACGATGCTGCACCTATGACTTACAGAGCGGGAATCCCGGGGAGCGGGGGGGCAGGGTGGGGGGAGAAATCATAATTACATTAACTGGCCCTTTTTAAGATACATTTCTCCAGAACGGATTTGACAAACACAAAGAAAAATCATACCGAACTTAAGCGCCGCCTCAGCCTGCTGTATAATGTTTTAAGTAAGCTTCTTTGCTTGCTTTCTTATCCCTGTTCTGTTGCCAATACTTCATGATCCTACAAGTGAAGTAATGGAAATGAACCTACACCGTAAGCGCACAGCCATCTCCCCAACAGCTGGTTTGGGGGTTCAGAGGACTCTGGATCCAACAGCCCCACTTCCAAGTGCTTTTGGACCCCATCACCCCCGTTGCCAAAAGCGCATTAGCACATCGCACATGACCAGTAGCAGAAAATCACAACTATGACTTCTGGAGATAAAATGTAAGGAAAAAAGGTTCCGCTTGACATCTGCACAAGAAGTCTCAACAAATAACACGATTTCCACACATCCCTGCCCACTTTGAACTGAGGAGAAATGCATCCTAAGCCTTCAAGAGACGAAACAAGAAGGTAACATCTACGCCCAGGAAACAGTTTCAGTTCTTTCATACCACGCTCTTTCCCAGTGACATGGAATTTGAGATATATTTTGTATTTCAAGGACAGGGGTGATTGGTTTGAAATTAAGTTATGATTATCTACGTGACTCAGGCAATTTCCATAGCGATTTATTAACCAGACAAATATGGGTTCGGCTAAAAGGGAAATAAACATTTCTATACTACCCTCTTTTTCTGGGGAGGGAAACGTTCACAGATGTTGGGGACCAGCAAAGGGAACAAAGATCACGTCGGCACAATACGGTTGGTCATATACAACACAATCCTATCCTTCGTCAAGTTTTCAACACAGGAAACAGGTATATTAGAAAGCGCCTAATTCACACGTTTTTCTAAGTCAGCTACAGTGGTTGCTTTGAACAGCTCTAAAGGAACCAGCTCTAACCAGGGCTAAATACAGCTCCAATAATACACACTCCAAAGCCAAAAAGGCCCAGCCGTCTGACTGCTTTCGCAGCCAATACTCAGTGCAAAAAAAACCCTGAACAAGTTCCATTCTATTAGGCATGAATTTCTTCTGATCTCCTGGCTGCAACTCTCACACACCTCAGAAGATGCACATCACGGGGGTTTTTTGTTGGGTTGTTGGTTTTTTTTGCGTAGAAACCTTTTTTTTCCGCCCTAATCAGTGGAACAGGGAGAGGATTCCTTAGCTTACTACTGTCCCTAATTTCCACCAGCAGATGCCACCTAATTATTTGAAATGCCCGAACGCTTTTGATGCTGGCACTGATGCCCGCAAGAACGTAACTATAACTTGTTCCAATGGCCAGGGACTCCAAATCCCGGGTTCCAGGGTACCTGCGTCTTCAGAGACATCAGTGTAGCCGGAGTCCTCCTCTCTGCCCCGTCACCCCAAGCCTCTCCCAGAGATAGGCCTCGAGGTGGTCACACAGTAACTGCGAGACTTGCTCCAGACGCAAAAAGGAGTTCCCCAGTATTGCATAATTTCCTAAGGCTTTTGTAAATACAAACCATGATATCCGCGAAGGCCTTTATCACCTTGAGTAAACACGCAATATTTAATGCATACCAGAGTATAGGTGAGGGCTAGATAGGGTAAACACACACCTGTGCAAAGAAGTCGAGACCTGTCTGCCTGCCAACTTCATCTGGTCATAAGACTTGCGTTGGATTTCAGGTGAAATCGCATTTATGAGAGCACCGAGAACTCCCCGGTACCGCCAAAAGCCACCGCTAGCCCGTGGTTACCTTACAGCCCCCGCTCACGTTTTAAAACTATCTTCTACCTCATACACCTTATTTCTCACATAAACTTGTCTGGACCGAGTTTTTGAATGGAACTGGTTAATAAGCAAATATATGCAACGCTTCAGTCATGACAGGTTCGTTTTAGAGAACTAACCTCCCAGTCAACTCGACACATGGATGAGCTGCAAAAGCCGATACAGAACCAAGAGGGAGTAGGAACCTCAGCCGATCGAGCCACACAGAAGGACCAAGCACAGCCGAGAGATGATTCTTTTTCCAGGCACAGTAAAGTGCAGGTTTTGGGACTGGATGTTTTTAAAGCATCCCCCTCCTCCCGCTCTACGTGAGACAAGTAGGAGCCATTTTACCCTGCTTTTTTGTTAGTTTCTTGTTTTGGTTTTGTTGGGTTCGGTTTTTTGTTGGTGCCTGTTTGACTGGGTTTGTTCTAGTTTTGTGGGGTTTGATGTTGCGTGGTGGCTTTTTGCTTGGTTTTTGGTGTTTTTGTTGTTGTTGTTGTTGCTGGGGTTTTTTTGTACAAATAGGATAGGCTGGCTGTATATCCAGAAAAGACAAACAGAAAATCATCTTCTGGCAGAGGCTGATTTCTAAGGGCCCAGACGTACCGGCAGAGCTCCCATGGGCAACATTCAGAGCATGGACACCGTCCACTCCCTCTCCTGGATGTAACACCCCTGTCACTGCGACACGCACGAGTGCTGCCAGCCCTTAAACAACGGGCTGAGCCGTGCTGCGGGTAGCGCTAGAGCAAACCCAGTATTGCAAAAAGCTTTGTCGAGATCGCGCTTATTCAGCTTCTGGGAAGTTTTTTAGATCCTTTTCCATCTGCCATTCCTGCAGTAACCCTGAGCTCTAGCCCTGAAGCAGGCAACCCCATGGCGCTGCATTAACCCCTGCTGTGCTGAGGACCACCCAGATCACCTCATCCTGACGATGCTGTCGGCACGTGAGCGCCGTGATTTTTGAGGCAGACCACAAAGTTCTACACAGCCTTACCTGGATGGCCTGAGAAAAATTAGTCTTATATTGACCAGCCTTTTGTAAGGAACCCCAAGGATTTAATTAAACTGCTCACTGGCTCAGACAGACCCCAGTCACTTATGTCGGGCGGCGCCATTCAGAGGAGGATGGGAAGTCACACCACGACTCCCTGCTGTGCCTCTCGAGTTTATTAGCCCAACTTGCATGACTTCAAAACAAGCCCCATGGCTTGCCCTGCCTTCATCTCAAACACGAGGAGCAGGCTCTAGATACCACGTGCTCAACAGGGAAGCGCAGAAACCAGGCGAGTGTCTCTCACAGAGCACAGACAGGATGCCACAACGTAAGCACTGCTCGGCAGTTCTTGCTTAGCGTTCGCTTTGGGTAGGCCGGTCTCAGCAACCAGCACACCTGGGCTTAGAACCCAGTGCAACCCCTACACAACTGTCTACAGCCCTAGTAATAATACAGGCGGCACCGTCAAGGAAAAAAAACCCAACCCAAACATGGTTTCATAAGGGAATACCTCCTCCCTGCTCGTTCATTAGGTGCGCAAGGGCGAAAAACAAAAACGCATTTTGTGTGTACTTAAGATTGCAGCCACCAGGTCTATGTTCTCAATCACTATTTGAAACGCGTTCCCACACTGAAGGGTATTAAGAAAACATTATGGGGCCTCCTGTAAACCAGCAAACTGCAGCAGAGTCCGAGTGGAGGCTGAAATTGCACACTTGATATACTTCATTATACCTAGGTATGTACTGAAGAGCTTGTAATAATACTCACCGTTCCAAAAACTTTTGATACATGACCAGAGGCTGTTTTGGGGGCCTAGAAATTGCATCACCGCAGGAGGCCTGGGAACTCGGGAACCGAGACCAGCTGTCTTCATTTTGATGGGATGCTTATAGCCCATAAATCATTTACCTTCATTTTTTTAGAGCCGGGCGGAGCGCTAAACCCTCGCTAGTGCTCTCTGAACGCAAGCTCTGCTCACCACAGCTGGGCTGGCTCCCGCCGGCCCGCGTGAACGTCCTCGACCACCGCAGCGTAAAGATGCTCAGCACGAGAGCACAGAGGGGAACCCGACTAGCTCCAACGTATAAAGACGTGCCTCAGAGCCTCAGGAAAAGGAAACAAAGAAGAAATTCCCCCCAAAAAAACCCTCTTTCGGTTTAGTAAACCCAAGGAGTTTAAAAAAATAAAAAAATAAAAAATATGTAAGCACATGAACCTAATTCTACCTTTTTTTTGTCCAGGCTTCTCAGGGTTGAGCCTCACCCAGGGAGGGGACTCTCTGGCAGAAGGATCCAGGAGCTCTCGGGCTGCACTGGATGCTCAGTGACTGCTCCTGCCCGCGTCCACAGACCGAGGAGCCCCTCGCTGACCTCAGCCCTCGCCCGCGCCCTCCTTACAACCTCTGTGGCACCAGAAAAGCGCATTCAATTCCCCCCCAGCCCCACGCAGCACCCGCCGGCACAGCCAGGGGACGGAAGCGGTGCCCGGGGAGTCTCAGCCAGCCCCAGGGCTGGGCTCTGCGCTGCCGCCCTTGCAGACAGACAGAAATACCCGTCACTGCACACCCACAGCCCTCGTCGGCAGAGAAAGGGTCCTGCCTAACTCAGTAGCGCCCCCATCTGTACGATGAAGAAGTTACATTTCCTTTACAGGATGCTCTGAACACCACGGCCAGAAAGCAATTGATTACAATTACCAATTGATTTTTTTTATTATCTTTTTTTTAACATTACGGTGAATATGTGGAATAAGTCACAGAACGCTTCCATTTTCAATGCTAAACCACCACGGCATTGTTCCAACCCTATCTCATTTCTGCCATACGTTTAACCTTCTGCGTCCTATTTCTCCCGTAGAAAGCCCTGAAGATCCCAAGAAGCACAGTTCCCAGGATATTGGTCGGGCAGCTGAAACTCCTACGTGTTTGAGGCTTCATGCAAAAGCTTGCTCACATACGTTGTGAGACCGCGCTTCAGGCAGCGTTTCCTCTGCAAACTGTAGAGATTAATTAGCTCGCCATAAAAGAAGAAATATCCACCCTAGAATTATGGGAGGGAGGGGAGTTATGCGTTTACTTCCATTAGGAGAGTTGAAGGAAAGCAAAAAAATCACTAGCGTATGCTGATCGACTTCACTTTTGACTTCACAATCACTTCTGACTTCCAGAACGTCCAGCGCTGCCCTTGCAGTTACCGTTATCATTTTTCTTTAACATGAGAGGCAATCTATAAGAGAAATCCATGCTCCTGCTACCCCATAAAGAAGGCAAGAAACAACACTGTTTTACCTAAACACAGCAGTAAGAGCAGGAGGACCATTCTGGGCTCACCGTCAGTTCTGTTACGAAGTTTAAATGGAAGCAGACTGAACTTAAATCGTGAAACTCAAAACTTGCCCCCATGTACGGCACGCAGGCACAAACTCTTCTTTTGCAAAAGCAAAGCTATTAAAAAGCCATGGATACAGGACCATCCTTCCCGTTGGATTGAAGGCTATTGATCGATCTATATTGACAAGTGGCAGTTTAAACTTCGGCAACCCTGTCCCCAACCACACCTCCGTGAAGGTGGGGAGCGAGAGGAAGCAGCAGCCATTCCCCGGTGCCTCTGCCAGCGTCATGCTGGCGAAGCAGAGCACGGGCCACTGCCAGCCTCTACCAGCTGGCTGAGCTTCCCAACAATCAGGCTACACCTCCTCTCTTTAAAGCACGCACGGGAATGTATTTTGCAAAACAGGAATCTACAACTTCTCGTGAAATCCAAGCACAGTTCACTAGATGTTTTTCCTCTTGTATGCTTCAGCTCATCACTTACCTTCTGTAGACTTCTGGGCAGTGTTTTCATATGCTTTGCCTTTTTACACAAAAAAAATTAAGATCAACAAGTTTCTTGGTTTCAAGAAGTCCCTCCTAAGTAAAATAATCCGTTTCAAATGTCGCACCTGAAGCTTTCCTGAAAAATACCTAGTTTTCCTGTTCAGATTCATTTTTAAGCTTGTAAGGAGACTGCGTTCTCGCAGGTACTCACGGAAATTTTTCCCGTAAGATTGGCTTCCTCTCGCTCTGCCAGGGCCCGCAAAAAGTTGTCTTTCAGTTCTTTTCCGACACTTGCTAGTGACCTAGAAAAAAAGACGGTATAATTATTACTATTAATTATCGCCACTGACTCTGGGTTCCCTGTTGGGTTAAGTGGTATGTAAACATAAGGAGACAGTCCTCACCCTATCGTGGCTCATTGCTCTATTGCCTCTTCAGCTTTTACAAACCCTTCACCCACGCTCCAAAAATCGTTACTACTGCGTATGTACAATATAACAGTAGTTTATCAAACGTGACTTCTGCTAACACACATTTTCAATTAAATATCTGGAGTAATCTAAGCGCTTATTTTGTATCCCCAGAATTACGGCCAAAGTCACATTTACGTAAGACTACCAAATTTTCACAGTGTGCCAATATCCACTTAAACAGACTTAATACCTGATTCTCCAGCCAGCAACTAATCAGATGAACTACTACCTACGTAGGCTGCTTGGGATGGTAGGTTCAATATAGCCGCTGCATCCTTAAGTACAAAGCATGAAACGAAAAACCGATCTTGCTCCAGAAAAATTGGCAAAAAAAAAAATTATATATATAAATCCCAAGAAAGGATACCAAGCACTAAAAATTAATTGTTAGCCTTTGAACATAGTGTCCTAGAACTCAGTCAGTCATTAAAAATATAAACCACGTATCAGATGGACTAAAGCACTGCATATTGGACAAACCCTTCACCAAAAATGTGATTCTCTAAAATAGTTTCTACAAGCGTCTCAGCGTAATCTGAAGCCCCTCTCCATCTGCGGGGACACGGCACTCACTCCAGCGTCCTCTACACGCACAAGAAGGAAGGGAGACTTCCTAAATCCTGCACTACGGTGCCTTCACTAGGAAATTTTCTCCTTTTAGTGTCTGAAGCAGTGAATGGGGACTGGAAAGCGCGCTCTCAGGCAACCCAAGGCAAAAGCAGTGCCTCCCAGTTCAGAAGAAACCTACCCAAAAGGGGAAGGATTATTCATCCCCCCACCATCTTGGCATGAATATTTCAATAAAAAGCAGTAACGTTTGTCAATATAAGTAGACAGAATACAGCAGGAATAAAGATCTTCCTATCAAGCGTATAATGTATCAAGTTTCATATAAAGCAGTGCCACAGAAACTGGAAAATTCGCTTTGCTAAGTCTTTAAATACAGACACGCGTGGCGATGTCCCTGAACTGAGCAAAAAGCCTGCACCTAAGCTTCAAAACCCTGCTGTGGAGCTCTCGGGTCAATCCCTGGCCACTTTACCAGCTGTTATCCACAAGTACGTTAGTTCTGAACCGTTTCAGAAGTGCATCTGCTGCACTGTAAAAACAAAAATGAAAGACTAACATACGGATTTAAACACCTCCGTTCATTAAATGTAAAGGACAGATAAGAAACGGAGCATCAAATTTTCCTTCTCCTGTCCAGTTAAGAATTCTAGATTCCCTAAGTATTGCTTGCTCTGGCAGAGGTTAATACTACATCAACAGTAAATCCATGTTTAACAGCTTTCTAGCCGCCTTCACCTCAGGTTTGAGACTCCTGTTTTGAACCAGAAGGAGGACGCGGGTGCATGAAAGGTTACGTATCTTGATCCGCTTAAATCTTATGTTCCAGTAAGAGACTCTGCCTTCCCTTAAAAACCTTGTCTTCCTCCCGTCCTTCAATCACCACCAGAACAATCACTGAGCCACTTCTAGAACACTAAGATGTAACAAACTTCTTTTTTACTCAATACCGTTACTTCTGCATTAGAACACGCTGAGCCACGCCTGAAATCCAGCTGCACCGTTCCTGGAAAACATGAGCCATCACTGGATGGCCCTGTCTAGGTCCAAAGTCAGGGAGTGTTAAAGCGCAGAGCTAAACCATCGCGGGGGTAAGGCAGCAGCTTTTCACGACCCTCCAGACAACGCCCAAAGGGCATTACTGTGCCCGACTCGCTGTTTGGCTGCCTGGGGTCCACCTCAGCAAGTCGAGCTTCTGAAACATGCAAGATGAGAAAAGGCATCATCTGCTGGGTGTGTATTTTCTATACGCCGTTCTCAGTGACAAAGCCCCCCTTGCTCTGGAGAAGACGTTTCAACACCTACAAAATGAAAAAGAAAAATAATCCGGATTTGACTGAAACAAATTCCTTCTCCTATGGCCCATGAGAAAAACCATCGACGGCAATGTTATGGCAGAATGAAACATTAGCAATGCAATACACGATGGTTGAAGTGGCGCAGAAGCAAGATCACTGGGAGCAGAGCTTAGTATCAACCAGCTGCTTTCTTGTCATACGGAGGGGCATGGGATAGAAGACACCCACCTCCCCCCTGAAAAAATACCAACCAAAATTATTCTTGAGTCATATCTGAGAACTGAATGAAACATCTGTTCCTTTAGAGAAACATTTTTAGAAATACATCGTTATTTTACCCTCACGACTATGTCCCCGGTGGCCTAAGAGTACAAAGAAAAAGTAGTTCACAGGCCCAGTGAGTGCAGAAACAAAACACGAGACACGTCCTCTGTATCAGACTCAACCTCTTTGCAATCCTCCGTTTTAAATATATACTATTACTGTGTAGACTGTTAGCGGATAAAGAACAACAGAAGGTATCACTGTTAAATCCGAATCCCAAAGAAAGCAGGGGTAGCACACACGTACTCCCCGAAAGCCCTCGCCCCAGCTCTGGGCACCACACCGCGGGGCACGCTGACACCGACCTGCACCGGGGGAACTATTTCGCTACTGGTACAACTTCATTTTAAAAGTATTTTTACTTCATGTGCGTCTGTGTTTAGAACAAGAATCCTTCCTAACATCAAGGGATGACATGAGGAATTATACAAAAAGAGAAGATTAAGCTTTCACCTATTTGGACCTCTTGGGCCACGTAAACATTTGCAAAATCCGCTATAAAATCTTTGATTGCTGGTTACATAATTAAACGTACAGGAAATGCCTTTCTAAGGATCTTAATACCATGCACTTCATCGTTTAATAAAATGAACAAGGAAGTCTAACAACTTTAATTACTACACGATACTTGAAACTCTGTGCAATAAATGATTTTTAAAAAAAACAAAACATTTTTGTTGCTTACACACTTCTCTGGAACGCTTTCCAGAGGTATCGCAGATCTGACTTGTGTGGAGAAGCCCACACCTGACAAAACACCGGCCCCAATAACCCAAATGGTCCGAGCTACCAGTTACACGGTCCTGTCACCTATCCAACATTCACAAACTTAAAAAAAAATAATAATTCCTTTATCAGTTGTGGTTAAGGCCCCAGAATACACACACACCGCTGCCTGTTTAAAACAAGGAAGGAAGGAAATTCATGGATTTGTCCTAGTGCCGCCGTCGCAGCTCAAGGCCAGGCAGAAGAGCCTTTTGGAGAACTATGACGACGGACTCGGGTATCACGCGGTGAGCAAGGAGGCCCGTCAGTCCGTAGTGCAGACAGGCATCGCAAAGCTGCGGGAGAAACAGGGCCCCCTTTTTCAGCAGCAAGAGGAGAAACCGGCATCCAGAAGACTCATTAGTATCACACCTCAGTCATCACTGTTGAGGAATGAAACTGGATTTACATTTTTCTTGCTCACAGGCTCGGTTGCTCCACGACCAATAGCTCCCGCAAAACCCACACCGAGTGGCTAGGGTCACAAGGCAGAGTGGGACACAACACCCAGATGTAAAAATGGGAGAAAAAAAAAACCCAGCTTCTTCGTGAAAATGGCAAGACCTTAGGGAATTACGTCAGAGACACAACGTAAATAACCTTGCTCTCGTCTAATTGTTGCTTTTACTTACTACCAGGAAACTGACCTTAAAATATGGAATTTACAAGTAACACCGAAACAGAGTTAACACACGGTAATAAGCAAAATGGGAATTAGAGGTAGCATCTTGCAGAACGACTCTGTCAAACAGGAAAATGATACTTGTTGATAAAGAAAAGACACCTCTCTTTCCCAACAGACCCCAAATTTAGAGAGCACGGCAGAGCCCCTACAGCCGTCCTGGGACCTTGCGCACGCTGCAGGCACTGCCCCAGGGAAAGCCATGCTTCGGGCTCCACGTCTTCTGCTCGTGAAAGCAACACGGAAGAGACCCAGCTTCTTCAAAAATCCATAGAAATAATTAAACTTCCCATAAGAAACATGTTTCTTTCCGATTTTGCTTGTAATGAGTAAGACAAAAGTGAGGGAGATTGCCCACATATAACGTTACGTCATGCACACAAGCTACCAGGAAAGGGGGTTTGCTTAAGGCATGACTGATTTCGGGTTTGGATTTTGGGGGGGTTTTGTTCGGGGGTTTTTTTCTTGTTGTTTGTGGGGCTTTTTTTCGCTTGGTTGGTTGGTTTGGGTTGGTTTTTTTTTTTAAATAGAGTCAAGGTGATGAGTAGAAGGACTCTGCAACCCGCAGTTCAGCCTCCAGGCCAAGCCCTGGGAACGTCTAATCTCACAAAGAATTGTTGTTTCACAAGGGGTTACAGAAAAGGAGCTGAGATGGAAACTAAGCAACTACGGTACCAGATGTACAAATATAAGGAGAAACACCTGATCAGCTATTTAACACACGTATTACAATATTTACCTTTTCTGGTCACAAAAGAAGTTTAATTCAGCATAGAGAAAATAAAGCACCCGTAACTGTTAAACACTTTCCTGTATGCGACTACATTTCTGGAAACCCAGCAGAACTTGGAATTGGGATGTTATTGGTAATGGAGAAACTTACATATGACAACAAAGGTACTTATCGAGAGGCTGTTCACTGGATAGGCCAACAAAGTAGACTTCGCAAGTTATCCCGATGCATTTACAACCTTCCTCCTACGAAGGCAAATGATTTCACTACCTTAAAGCGTGAAGAGCGTGCCCCAAAGTTGCACTCTTCGATAAAATTCTTAGTTCCAACTCTGAGAAACAACCTCCAGCTCTTAACCCTTTTCACCCTGTGTATCACAGCCCAACCCTGCATTTCGAGCGGGCAAAGCGAGCTATAAAGAGCTGCTGCCACTGAGCAGGAGCCCCACAGCACCAAAGCGACAATCAGGGAATTCCCTCCCCGCTTCCCGTGTTTGATTGACGGCAGTGTCTTCCACGGGGAAGGGCAGCTCCTGGGACACTTCCAGGCATCGGGAAAACAGTTGCCAAAGTGCACAGATCGATCAGGGTCACAGCAGTCGAGATTTGCTAGTCATTTGCCGAGAAGGTTTTTAAAATTGATTTCATGAGAATATATTAAAATTTTACTAACAGGTACAACAGTACGGGTCAAAAAGCAGATAACCTCTATTTCCAGTACCACGCAGAATTTGCTATAACAACCAAATGAAAAATCTGCTTTTGGATGAAGCAACGTCGGAGAAATAATCTTCAAAGAAAGTGCTTCCACCCCACACCTGGCCCCGCAGCCCGTCCAACTCTCTCTGCCGACCACCATCACGTTACAACTGCCCCGACATCAGAAACCGCTCTCATCTGATTTACGGAGAAGGGGCTGAGAAACACGAGCAACAGCCAGAGGCTGCTCCCAGTTTCCTCAAAATAACTGACAAAACCAGAGCCTGCTGCTGGGAATAAGGTTGGAGCAACGGCCGACGGACACAGATACTTGGCAAACGCGGGCTGAAGTGGGACGGGGAGAGCCAGCACACACCTGCTCGCTCCACAAACGCTCCATTTTCCACGTCCAATTTTTCTGAGGGAGGGGGGAAAAAAAATACTTCTAAAGCAAAAAGATTTAAGGCAGCACACTTAAATGAGGCGCTCTTATCTTTTTTGTGCTTGGCTGCCCGACCATTCTCCACTTCAATTACTTGGCTGCTATTATGCAAATGAGAAGGAAGCCAGAAGTTGTGCACCTGTGTTTGCCCCTGCATTCAATATTCCTATGAAGTCCTAAAGCCCTATTATGTGGTCGGCAGGCATGCGGGATTGCTAAACTCCGGTTACAGGAGGGCAGGGGAAGGGCTTTTCGAGCTCAAACAACGGCTACAAAGAATTCGAGACAACACAGTGGTTAGACTTGGTCTTACAGCTGCGAAGAACAAAACCACCAAATATTACCGAAAACATAGCATTTCTTACAGCTGCTACTACGCACCCAGGTACTTTATGCCTGGGACAAGAATAAGCAAGGTCCAAACCCAGCAGGGCTACCCTCAAACACAACAAACAAGTCCAACCCAGACGTTAAACTCAGTTTATGCACGGTGTGGTTTGCACTATCAAGGCCTTACGCATCTTCTAGTACAAGTCACAGTCTCAAGAGGAACCTTCTTCTTCCATTTTGGAGGTCTGCTTCACAGTAAAAGCTGTCACACGGCTAGGTCTTAGCCGTTCTGACTTACTGTTATTCAAAAAGCAGCTTCCACTTCAACAGAACGGGTCTTTCCAACAGGATTACAATACACACTGATTTCGCCTTACGCGTACCAGTTATTCTGCACAGAGCTGAAACTCTGCAGTAATAACTGCCCACATCAGAGGAAACAGCGAGCAGTATATACACACACCGTTACACATATTTGAAAGTTTAGTTTCTGGAGCAGTACATCTACAGATTAACCTTACAAGGAACCAGATTAAATCAAAGAATGAAAAAAAAAAAAANATCGACCTGACCCTCCAATTTGGCGAAAAGAAAAACTTCGCAAGAGACACCTACGGACTCTCTGTGCCGAGACACCAACAGAAAGGCTTCCAGGGAAGACATAAGTCCGAAAGCACTCAGATAATACGTGTTACCAAACAGCACTTCATCTGTGAGTGAGGGAGCATGAGACAGTTCACTGAAGACTTGCTGCTACTCGAATCCAACAGGCAGGAATAAACAAAACATCCGGTGCACCGGAGCTGTATCAATATAACAGATCAAAGAGAAATTGAGATAACACCAGAGAAATTTTTTAAAACGTGGCTGGGCTGCTGGGAGGCTAGTGAGTACGGACAGAAAGCCATGGGGAGAGCAGCAATAGCCTGGCCCCCAGGAAAATCCCGGGCTCATGTCTTACGGAAGGCTCCTAGCCCACAAAAAAAGATCCCAAATGGCAGACGCAACTGGCAGGTGCTTCTATAGGGTCGGAGCGGTACCTGCCAGCAAACCGATACCCTGTTCCTCTAGGCTGCTCTCAGGATTGGGGTTTTGGGAAGAGAGGGGACAATCTGTTTTGCCTGGATCCACCTGCAAACTTGCTAGCACAGAAAAGATGAGAAGCATGGCCCCTGCTGCACAGCATCTCAGCTTTTCTGGGCCCTGGGGAGGTGAGGCAGCTCCGCCTGGTTACGCAAATGCAGGGTGATTGTCTCCGAGCGCCGGTACCGGGGCAGGGTTTAGATGGACACTTATTCCTTCTTCTACCAGCTGACATTCCTCTAGCTGTTTGTCTTCCTTTCAGCTTCACTAAATAAACATTTTGTTTCTGGAGGAACTCTTACCTCTGAATTAGTAATATGTTGCCTCAACTTTCACTTACGTGCAATCGTTCGCCTGTGAAACTGATGATTAGGAGACTTCTTGAAGTCTAGCGATGGAGGAGGAGATGAAGAGGTCTCGGGAGACAGCGAGAAAGAAATGGGCTTTAGCCCAAACTCACGTAAACCCTCACTAACGTCGGCAAGCATCTCCTTAGCAAGACTGGGCTGAGCATCAACCAAGTGTTGCGAACGTTTCACAGGACATTACTGACCTGCAGATTCCGACTTCCATTGCTCTGAACCATTTTATTTCTTGGGAGCTCACTGATGCTTTTACCAAGATGACTTCCTTTCATAACCATTTCAGTGGAGAAGATTTAAGCTGTCAACACTAATTAATATTATACATACCGTTGCACTGATTTACTGGCGAATTGATATTTTATTATTGGTACTATTAAGAAAAAAGAAACCACTAGCATATGGGATAAAAAATGAACACAGGAGTGAAACTCTGCCGTGTACTGAAAAACCAAAAAGCCTGACCTTGCAACGAAAGCTCCCCCTCCTCCCCACTTCCCGTTTGCCAAGGAAAGCAAACAGTTTCTAGACTCGGGAACGTCACTGGCTGAGGTCTAACTGAGGTCCTGGATGCGCAGATGCTACCTCGCCAGCACCTAGGGATTTATAAATTTGATATTAAACGTACCAGCAAAGTTGTTATGAAGTTTATTGTCTGGAGAGCTGGAAGCCATCCCTTTCTCTTGTCTTCTGCTCTTTTTCATATAATAGAAGAGGTATTTTTTTTTCAACGTTTCTGCCAAAAAAAATACTCCACGAAACTGCAATTACTCTATGTTTTAGGTATGGGAATTGGGAGGGAATATCGTATCATCGTGTCTATGACAGGAAAAACCAAATGAAAAATTCATATTGGTAATAATAACAGATCTTGATTCCCTCCTTCTCCTCCGCACTTCCAACACAAACACTTTTAGAGCTACTCTAACTCTCAGCGTAAGGAACTAACTACTAATCCTTCGTAGGCAGGTGCCACACAGAACTTCCCAGTGACCTCTGATCCGTGTTCTACGGGTTAATGCCCAAACAGCGTTGCCGTTTCACTCTTTGGCCTTTCTTTTGTGGACAACTGCCAAAACAGATGGAGCTGAAGGGTATTTCCATGCCGAGGGTTTGCAGTCACAGGTTCCTTGCGCTGCTCCTCAGAACCCGTGCACACCATCCGCACCGCCACGCACACGGCCCTTTCCTCCGGGACTCCGAGCCTCTGCCACCTCTGTCACCTCCCCGGCGGTGGCGGGGGCTGCGGTGCTGGCTGATGGGGATGCTGGCCCCGCGTGCCCGCAGTCTCCAGCCAGCCCCCCGCCCTCGCACCCACCACAGCCACGACACGCCAGCAGAGCCCCCAACGAATGACAAGATCCCCGCTGTCACCTAACCTCGACCCATGCTCGAAGTGGCACGTGCCACTGGTTACTCCTCTGCTCACCAGGCTGCACGGTCTGCAGGAAGTGACAGAAAATTATTTGGAATCCACCTTGGTAAGCCGAAACGAGGCTGCCAGATGGCAGCAAAGCCTCTCTTGTCCTAATGTACACACAGGATCACAGCCCGGGCAGGAGGAGGGAGAGTAACTAACACCAAGTGACAGCAACGCACAGAACGTACACCGGTATCTAACCACACATACTCAACACAAAAAGAAGAAATCACTAACGCAGCCCGCGATAGCAGCGGGGTGAAACCAACTGTCCAAGTACCGAGTCAGGCCCAGACCACAGCGATGCCGAGGTAAGGAAGTTGTTCCATGTAGAACGGTGTGTTTGTTCGCAAGCATTCACCTAGCTGTTCACCTGAAAAACACCTGACGGGCTGACTTGAAGCTGGGTAGACAAAGGCACAGGTGTGTTTCCGTACGGGTAGTGCAGAACAAGTTCATTTTTAAAGGACTTAGCAGCTGATGAAAGGGACAGACTTTCCAGGGCATCCGAGGAGATAAAAAAAATCCCAGGGGAACGGCTCAGGAGCGGAGAAAACAAACACGGATGAAATCACGCAGACTTCACTGCCTTTCCGCGACACGGTCACCCGCGCTGCCAGCGTCACGCATCCGAGGCCAGAGGGGACCGGCAGCATCTGCACCGTGCCAAAGGCTCCTCATCCTTCCGGTAACCCAGCATTACCCACGCATTCCTGCGCTTGCCTAGCGCCTCGCTCAATCTTCATTGCCTGTCGCAGACAAAACCCTCTTCCTTTAGGAAGTGTTCTCCATTTCTTGTATGGATTGTAAGGAATGAAAAGGGCAATGCTGGACCCAGCCGACCAAAGGCTCTCTCTACTATTACAACACCAAGTTTTTTCGGGATGCTCTTGGGAAAAACTGATTTTTAAGGCAGTGTTACGCTTACATTTTTATCGGCAGTCTGACACCAGTAAGTGAGAAAACCCAGCATCTTCCGCATGCGTCCGACTAAAATTAAAGCAGTTTGGGGATCTCCTCTAGCTATAACTCACCCCAGGAACCCGCCTCCATCCTGACCTAACGTATAAAGCCACCACCCTGTAACGTCCATGGCTGCTGCAAGATTTCAAACCGAGATGACTGACGCAGTAACAAACCTCGGCAGAGTTTGTTTTCAGCTGTCTACAAACTCTGATGGGACTCTGCTGTAACCACTGAAAACACAGCACTAAGAAAGGACAACTGAGATGCGTATCTAGAAGCCTAAAAGAAGATGTAGGGAAGCGACCCGTGCAAGAGCATCCTTATCCATCCATCCATCCTTATCCACCTCTCTTGGTCCAGGAACCCCTCCGCACTCCCGGAGAGAGGGCAAAGCTGCCTGGAGAAGGCAGGTGGGTGGGCACCCCGTCCCCAGGAGCACCAGCAGCGCTCGCCGGCCCCCCGCGGGAGGGGACGCTGCCCCTGTGGGGAGACTCACGTGCTTGGACCTTGCGCAGGAATTAGTACTTTGAAATAACCTTCTGCAGCGCTTGACAGATGTGCACGTACGTGCTCCTGCCCAAGCCACATCCCCAAGATAACAGACAAAAGTGGAGACAATAATCAATCAAATACACGTCCCCCGTGTCACGGACTTACATCATGTTTTGCTCAGGATTTTCAAAGATCATGTGTGTATACAAATTGGCCTGTGGTTTTCTTAGGAGTAAACTCACCCTGACAGAGGTGAAAGGGGAACTGGGGGGGGGGGTCCATTTTGGAGGGGAGTTAGCAGCTGGGTTAGAATTTACCCTTGAGTAAAAAAGAAGACAGAGTTTCCTTTTGAAATGCTGATACTCACGTTAATTAAACAAAAGTAAGTTCTATGAAAATGTTCATACTTACTACCTCACTGTAGGTACCTCCCTCGAGCAAATGGAATTTACAGAAGTAAAAATAAGCAGTAACAGAAATAACACCTTTATACGGACCTGCAGAAAGCGAGGCAAGTGAACGCAAGGAAACCCCCTGTGTTCTGGGGAGAGAAGGCACTATAGGTACAGCATGCTTCTAGTGGATGACACCGACAGTCCACTATTTGTAAAGTCTTAGGAAGTATGCCATTCAAAAGAGACTGAAAAAAGTCTAAAATCAAGACATTCCATGCATATACTTTTCTAAAATGATAACCGATGTGCTTCACTTGGGCTAAAGTTCCATTCATTTAAATCCAGCGGGATTTGCAACGAGACTACAGGCTCTTCTCTAACTGATAATACTTTTGCTATTTTTACTACCTTGCTTCAGAACCATTAGCATATGCCGTTCTTTTTTTTTCTAGTATTACGCCGTACTATTAGTTATTTTTATTAAGGCAGACCTAGGTGACCTTTTCACGCAGCTCTAAACTGGATTTATTTTGTGATCCTTTCAGAGACTTCTTGCCTCCAAGAGAAATGACCACAGAAACCGTCCCAGTCAATTGATAAGCTAATTTTGCACACCCTCGCCAAATCTCCAAGCTATTCCTTAAGCAAAGGTTAAAAATAAACCCTCTCAGAGGCTACGTGAAGGACGCGGCACTTGAACAGCCATCATTTCTGACCTAACAATAGGCAGTAACACAAAAGCAAGAGCAGAAATCTCACTTTAAGACACGGGAGATGAGCAGGCTGCACGCCTGAAGCAAAATACATCATTTTGCCTGGGGTAATCTAGCCTTTGTTTCAGCCCCCTGCAACTCAACTACGAGCCAAAGACCCAATTAGAGGAAGTCCCTCTGGGCCAGCGCAGAGATGGTTCTGATAACAGCAACTGAGCGAATGGAGAGCACTGCACACAAGACCATGGTCTCACCTAACACACAGCAGCCTTGAGACCACGAACAAGGGTCGCTCATAACATCACATCATAACATCACATCAGCTGGCTTCAAAAACCTAAACAACGCTGCACTTAGACAACCAATCTAGTCATCTTTTGGCAACACGCTTGGATTTAAAGCTACAGCAGACGACATAGCGGTGTGTACCTCTCGAAGTGACTACAGACTGTTTACTCAGGTTTGTTCCTTTCAAGTGACCCGGATCTTCAACAAGTGCTGAGCATCCACCGTGTAAAGATCATAACCCATGGCCAAAGCTATAAAAAGTTTTTGGTCATTTTCAGAAGGGTTTAGGTCGCGCCAAGCGCAAAAATTGCATTCAACACAGTCATCCCCGCGACTTCTCAAGGCCAAGTTCCGCACAGCGTAGCCAAAAAGATAACACACAGCTGCTAATTTCTTCCAAGCAGCACCAGGCACGTCAATCCTCATTATTGCACAAAATGGGTATTTAGGATGGGGTTTGTGCAGATTACTAGGTTATCTCTGGACTTCACCACTGAAACCCTGTGCTTCTGCCGTCTTATTTCTCTAATCCACCAACACTGCAAGCAATCTCTCTTACATGCTCAAAATGGTCAGAAGACATTAAATCTCCTTTGGACCACCCTGAAATATTTCGCTATTTGGAAACCGGTGGTGGTAGCACCCGTTCCAGCGGTCAACTGGTGCAGTGACACATAGCACCACTGAATCCACGCGGCTTTAAGGAGTGGGTCGTTGCACCCAAGCTGCCTCCTGGGACTTGTTCCAGGATCAGCTGAACTCCAGAACTCCAACCGACAGGTCCGTGGGCCAAGGACCCATCTAACATTTTCACTCCAAGATGACCCCATTTCTGAGCCAGCACGCAGGCTTTGGCGCCGCTTCGTCGCCTAGCACAGAGATAACCAAACAGACACCGGGCCAAACGGAACATCCTGAGGCACGAGGATGCTCAGGCAAATCTGGGCTGCCAAAACGCAGCAGAGCTAGAGCAAAGCAGAAGGATCCATTCCCGTTGCCAAAAGGTCTCGGCTCCCCAAAATACACCGCAATCCCTCTAATGAGCTGGCATCATCTCGAAACGCCACAGCTGCTCGGAGAGTCCCAAAGCTGCCCGAAAGCCTTGGCTTCCTATTCAGACACTTTTCGGGACAATAGTTGACTTGATGAATTCTGGCCTACCCAAAGTTCCTCTAAGGCCAGCAGACACGCTGACACGGATAAGTTATGGCAGTCAGGTGGCAGCAAGCAAAAGCATCTGGAGCTTGTCTAGAAAGGCTGAGGACCACTGCGCAGGGTGGGACGTGTGCCTGAGCCTTGGCAGAGAAAGCCCTACAGCTACGCGCAATCTGCCAAGCGGGAATAGCACGGACACCCTCAGCACACGGACCTAACACCACACCAGCAAAACAGATGATCTGTTTCAGATAGCGGGCTGAATCCTGACCCCGCGTACAAATATTTCCACAACACGTTCACATTTTAGGGCTATGAGCAACAAGAGATTTTTCAAGCAGCGCATCAGTTCGCTGCTAAAGAAAGGGAAAAAGAGAGGAGAAAAAAAGCAGTGGAGACCTTTTCTGATAGGAGAGCGGACGGAGCAGGAACTGAAAATTGCGAGCTACAACTTGATATAATTACCACCGCTACTCGAGGCTCACAGCTGCTGCCCAAAACGTTCCAGAAATTTCTGAAAGCTTTGAGAGCGCTGCCAAAGCAAATGCCACGCACTGCAAGGCTCGAGAGTGGGTTTCTAGGCAGGATACCTATCATTACAAGGGAATTCAGAGCAGCTTGAGGTTTTCTGTTCATCTTTTTGTTTAGATCTGAATTCCAAGATATAAAAGAAAAAGCTTTTGGCGCAAATTGACTGAAGAAAATATTTCTGTGTGTCTATTTGACAGAGTAAGCCTTTGCCCAATTATAGTTACTTAGATATTGCAGGAAAAGTTTTCCTCTGATGGCCAGAGAACGCTTTCCTTACAGGAAAATAAGGCTTCATCTTTTCTCTTCTGCTGAGATACCGAAATCAGTCCTTTCACTTTACTCTGCTGTGTTCCCGAGGGGTAAAAGTCTCATTACCGGAAAAGCATCCTGAAGTTAGACCGAGCCAGAATCGTGCGCTAAAGCTCTGTGCAACCAATCGACCTGTCACGCTAACGAGCGAGCGGGCACCCCACTCCTGTGAGAGCCTAACGAGGTTATCTTCCTTGAGATATAAAAGCCATTGAATTCTTTGTTGAACTTAAGTTTTCAGGGTGCAGAAAGATGGCCTTTTTTAAGCCCGTATTACCTGAACTGACGAGGTAGGAAGACAAGGTAAACGTCGCTACGGCCACATTTGAGGAAACGAACAGTTTCTGAAAACATGTCCACACAGACTGAAGGAGATTTTTAGCAGCTAAGAGAGGAAGACGGAGAGCGTGTGTATCATCGTTTTAATAAACTACCAGTCTTCTCTTAAATATGGTAATATCTTTACCCTGGGATAATCAATTCTTTAACCTCTGGCACTTGAGTTTGTTTAACTCCAGATACAGTAATTATTTCATTAACAAAAAACACCTATGTTGCAACTTAAAATTATTAAAAAGCTTTTAGTCTTCACCGCACACAGAGGGAAGAACGTGACCCCACAACCTACAGGGGGAAAAAAGTAAGCCGCATTCGCAGCTCTGACGCACGTACGCAGAGACGCCGAGCATCTCGGTAAAGCCTCCTTAACTGCAGCAGAGCTCCGCAGATGACAACAGTTGTGGGTCTGGCCCAACATCTTAGGTACACAACCATCGAAAAAGAAGACATTAAACTAAAATCCTCTTATTAGGAGTTTACATGCTGCTACATGTGTGCTTGCAAGTATAAAATAGCAGTTTTATTATGTTCGATGAAAGGTAGCACGGTACTCGGGTTCCATACGTATCCCCAAACAAGCTCCCTGGCAATTGGCTAATCCCAAAAACTGAAATGTCGCCAAGAACTAAACCTTGCCCTAATATAATGCCTCATACCTCATCCATCTTACTGTGACCATCGTTCTGAATTGCTAAATACTAGTGAGAAGTGCTCTGTAATTTAGAAAACCTGCAGCATTTTTAAAAAGGAAAATAAAAGTTATAAGCTACGGTTTCGTAGCATATGGTTTGTGTTTACAGTTCTTCAGCCTTCCTGGACCCATTTACAAGAATCATAACGAGGGTAAAAGGCTTAAGCAGAGAACAAACAAACAAGCATTGCCCAGACAGGCACTGTTCTGCTGTGCTTTGCTCGCAGCTTACTCCTTTCAAAACCTAACCCGATACTGGGAATTGCACAATTTTGTGATGAAATCAGGGAAATTCACGCTCTGGAGCCATACAAATCCCAACACAGCGCCACTGTCTGTTCGTCCGTGTCACTTCTGTGAGGTTCCCGAGGGCTGGTGACAAGGCAAGCGGGGTTTCCCCCGCGCCAGACCCGCAGGAGATCCGAGGAGCCTCGCCGAGCGCCGCCGAGCACCAGAGACCTTCTCCCAGCACGACGCGGCTCCCGGGCGCCCCGCAGCACCAGCGCACTCCAGCATCCCCCGGGGCACCACACAGGGGTTTGTAAAACCCGAGACCTAACTGCCTTAGAAAGCCCAAAAAACAGTAGCTGGAAGGAAGATTTGGGTTTGGGAACTCCAGCTTTAGCTGGGCCCGAGAGAGGACAAGGTGAAGTACTGCTCTACGCCCTCCCGTGTTTGTCTGGAAGGGCTAGCTGAAAAATCAGTTCTACGGGCCAGCTCCTGCTAACAGTCTGATTAATCAGCCCTTCAAAGCAGGTTACCGATGTGTGCATTGGAATTTGATATGGACAAATAAATAACTCCTGGATTGCCCGTCGAGAACAGGCCTGAATCCTGCTCATTGCTTTCCCAAACACCTGAAAACTCACAGTCCTCTGACACGCCCTAACAGCCGAAGCAGGAAACAACGTCTGCCCTGCAACTTCCAGGGACGAGAACAGCATCAGATTATTTTTTCTTTAGGAAAAATAAAGTGAAAACATAGACATAAGCTTGTTATTTTACAGGTGGTTTGAGCTGTAAAGTTTCACACTAGGTCTCGGTGGATCCTAGAAACTCCCGTTGCCTTTTAGGTTGAAAAACTGTCCACAACAATCACCTAAATAAAAGACCTAACTTGAAGGCAAAAAAGTCAATTCTTACATCTTGCTAATGTAATTGTGTGCAGTTTGTACTTCCTAAACTACTTTTGAAAATTCTGTCAAAATCACTTTGATCGTTTGGTTTACTTTAATTACGTCACTGAGTATGAGAAAAAGATTAATGATTTTGGAAGCTTCCGAGTAGTTCAGTTAAGGTTTTCCTTCGAAGAGCTTTTCAAATAAGCGTCCTATTTGCTTTTCGGAAGTGCTTAAGTGTTTTGGTAATGCGCTGCTTTTTATCCTGTATGTTTTACAGTAAGTTTGAGTTTAAAGTAAGAAGTAAATAGGAAGACTTACTGAGAATCTGGAAAATACAGACGCAAGAGAGAAAAGATTTATTTGATGGTGAAATAATTATTTTTTTTTAAACAAGCAATGCCACAACTGACGGGGCAAAGTCACAGGCATTAATGCATTTAGTTATCTGAGAGTTAAGGCCACGGAGATTTGCAAGTATTTTATTTATAAAACGTGCTATACAGCTAGAAGAGCACGACTACAAAGAGTCTGCATTTCAACTGGGGTTGCCAACATAATTCAAGTTGTGAACCTTGACCCCGGAGTGTGAGTATTGGTTCAGAAAACAGTTCATCAGGTCATAAATAATTGGAGGGACATTTAATTCTATGAGGAATAATATTAATTACATTCCTTAGAGAAGTACTGTTGCAGATGTTAATATCAGCAAATCGGCTACAGAGCGCTCCAAATATTTTGAAGGAAATGAAAAAAAACCTGCCAGTTGTAGCGTGTACAGTTCGTTTGCTTTAGGACAGGAGACGGCCCGAAATCAGAACTAGAGTGAAACCCCCACAAATTCCAGGACCTTCCAGGTTTCGCTCATTTGTCTAGGAAATTATGAGCTAGGTATAAATTTGGATTTTAATACTGCCCTGATGCTGAACGTCAGGGAGTGAGAATATCCGAATTCCTGTGTCCGTAGCCCGTCTCCACCTCTCACACTCTGCCCAAAGCGCTTACACTGCAGAAAGGACCGGTTCACAAAAACAGTTTTCACAGTTTCATGTGTCAGTACGAGGCTTTTTGTGCATCTCATTACCCCTCCCCTCTTTTTTTCTTCAAATCGTGTAGGTTATACATCACACGATTAAAAAGGCATTCCAAGAGTAAGATCTCTTAACTGTACAGCGTCATTAGATCCGTAAGTCAAGCTTTAGAAATCTAAACAAAAAAAGAATAATCATATTTCCCAATGGCTGCTAATACTTTTATACATTCAGATATTTTAAGGTGCTGTGGTGACTGCTTAGAGTATTTAGTTACGCCCAACACTTTCTAACACGCGCCTTTTGTTCAGCAGCATAAACATTTCACAAACAACATCGATACCTATGTGTTCTCCCTCGGGATTAACTTTTTGAGCATGTCTGATTCGGAAAGATTCAGTTGTTTTCAAAACAGCAGTTAGCGAAAAAGAAAAAAGCTTTTCCTGGTCGGGGTTTTGCTTATTTGAAACAAACAAAAGCGGAGGGGGTTCCAGGGCAGGGGAAACGCTCTCAGAATAATTGCTTTGCGCAGTATTCAGCATTCGGATAATCATTACTTTGAGGTGTACTGCACTTGGAGAGTATGAGACGTCCTACAGTAAACTTCTGAAAGAGAATTTCAAGGCCTAAGCCCTCTAATCCCTGCAATTTAAGACAAACTGACAAACACGCAAATATTGAAAAGCTGGACCGAAGAAGGAACAGAGAGAGCGCGCTCGCTGCTGTGAAACGCACGTGCACACAGCCTTCACGTATCCCGAGTGGATAAAGTGCCAGAAACACGCACGTGGTCAGAGAGAGGGCTCCCTCCCCTCCTAACCATTCCTACAGCTTTCAGAAGCTCTGTCTTACAATTGAACAAGTAAAAAAGAGGCACTTGATATTAATATAGCCACGGAACGATGGACCTGACAATTCATCATCGTTATCGAGAAACTGTCATCTTCCTACGGGCCGGCAAGGGGGAATTTTTGGATTGGCGTCTCCTCGATGGCTAAAGACACTAGACGTGTGTAGATGAACAACACCTTGTCCGAATTACCTCCTCGCTTCTCCCGCTGGTTGCTTTCCCCATGGCACGGGCACTCAAGCCCCCACATCTCACGGTACCCTCAAGCCCCACGCCGGTGAAGCGGCCAGAACCCATACAAAGACAATTCCAACCTGGATTGCAACAAGCAGCAACGCTCGCGCAGGCAGCTGCGGGGGGAACGGGTCTGGCAGCAAAAGCCTCGCCGCATCTCGAGGTGAAAAACAGTTCACCTCCCACAACAGCTCCATTAAGTGTCTTTAGCGAACGGAGACTGCCAATTGTATGACACCGTGCCAAGCCACACGTGGTGGCTTTGGGACGACTTCTAGAAATGGTGAAGACCGTGTTCTGGCAGAACTATATTTACGGTAAAATTGCAGCAATTTTCTACTGCATCACATTCTGAAATTTCATGCAATGAGATGTATAAAATAGAACGCCTGAAAACCATGAAGAAACTACTCAGATTTTTTTATCCTGAGGCTGCTATCAGAATCCCAGCTCAGGAAAGTATTGGGATTGAAGTGCACGTTACGTTAACTGTTTTCCTAAAATGAAACCACACCACTGGAAATGCCATAATGGAACACATGACAGCACACAGCTTTGGTGGGGCAGCGCATAATTCAGTTTCTATTTTGTGCCCTTGACCAAAAAGCAGTGCTTCTGGACCACATTCACTCACCCTGGCTGAACGACCTTAATTCCCCTGCAAGTCCCCACTGGTCACTGCTTTTTACACGATGTTTTCCATGTGAAACTATTTGGAACAGCCACCATACAAGTGAAAACCTTTTCTGAAAAATAACATTAAAATACCATTCTGAGATAAACAGACATCAGATCTAAAGCCTCTTATGTTTTCAGTACTCAAAACGTTTTCAAATTCTGAGCAAAAGTTAAAAAAACTACATCAGAAAAGCACAAAACAAGGCAGAAATCCTCCTCCCCCACCAATATCCTCATTTGGTAAATCAGCAGAACTCATCAGTTCTACGTGAAGGCAAAAGTCCATGTATAGTTTTAGCTCGTGTACAGGAATAGCTTTTTCTTCCCACTTTTTGGTAAGCACTACGTAAACAGTAGATACGTTCCGTCAACCAAATCACCTTAATTTATGCGGTTGCGGTTTTCTTCAAGTAACTCCAACAAATGCGCACGGCAGGATTTCCCGGTACAAATACCACGCCGCTCGTTCCACAGCACCCCGCACTTCGCCGTGCCCTCTAATTCGGTCCTTCGTTACCATTTCTAACAACTTGCCTTGCACAGACGTCGCAGCCTCCCTCGCGAATAGTTTACCGACTCTCCCCTAGAATATATTTTTAACACTCTTGTCGTATTTGACACTTTCGAGTCCTCAGGTACTCAGGTACTTTAAGCAAAAACAGTCACAGCAATATAAGCAAGCTAAGGGTCTTGGTTAAGTATTTCCTCGAAAAATTCTGGGAGAATGTAATTTTCGACTGTTTATCACACAAAACCAAAATTAAACAAACCGTCTCTGAGAAATCCAATAGCAGCTACCACTAAAACTACACTGGAAATCTCATTTAGGCTAAGCTTAAATCATTTGTGCTCCCATGGATTGAAAAGAAAATGAAAAAATCCCTACCTCTAATAATAAAACAAGAACACAGAAACAGCAGACAGCATCAACTGCAAATATGTGCAGTAACGCATCTCTGAAATTGCCACATTCCAAACCAATTTTACTGTACGATTAAAATGTAAACCCACAAGCAGAATTTTTATCTGAAGTTTACGGAAGACCACAGCGACCACGGTAGCCTCAAATGCACCAGAAAGAAAAACATCCTGAAACGGAGGAAATGGAGAAAAACTGCTCCAGTCCCTGACTTTACCTAATCCTCCAAGGGCAGGTGAGTGTCATCTCCAGATCAGGAGGCCTGTTAAGGGACAAACGTCTTCACCTGTACCCAGCTGGTGACCAGAGGCGTGGCAGAGACTTAACGAACACAATTACTACCTTCAGAGGTTTTGGAACAAGACCCACCATTTTAATAACAAGTCTAGCATCCTACTTCGCATGGGTAATAAGAAATTACCCCTAAATGTAATACGTTGGTGGTTTACGGAAAGTTCACGTATCAGTAAGACGGCCAGGCTTGCCTTAAATTATGAAAGGTAACTGCATATACACTATTAAGCCACTAAAAGGTCAATTCTCCTTGTTAAAAAGTTGTTGTTCACATTAAAATAGTTTCCTTCCGTATTGTGGTCACTGAGACTCCATGCTCAGAAGCACAGCGGTAAGTTACATATAATATGCTTTACATAAGCGTATTGTCATCTACCATTTAGATTGAACTGAACTTTTGTTAAACTTCTTTGATCCGTCCCATACAGTAGCAAAATCACCGAGACCGTCCTATTTCTCAGCAACTGAAGAAGCAGCAACCTCCAAAGGGCATTTCCCACTGCTTCTCTTTACCCTCTTCTTGCCACTTTCCCAGCACTCCTGCCATCACATATGGCTACGTCTTATGTGTAGTCATGGGGCTAAAAAGCCACGGCTGACACGTCCAATAAAGCTGTCATAGAGAAGCTAAAAATAACAGCAGACCCGGGGCGGGGCGGGGGGCGGCCCGTGAAGCTTCTGTATTAGTTAGCTACGGACACAACCACCGCTTCTGTCACCTGAGTCGCATCCCGTCCTATCAAAAAAGGAACTAATTATGATCACCGCTTCAACATCATTAGTCAGGCTGCGATAGCAGGGACCCGTGAATCCCAGGCGTAGCAAAAAAGAAAGGCAGCTAAGGTCCAGTGCCGGTAAGTCGCAGAGGGCGGAGAAAAAAACACAATAAAGCTTTGGCACTTGAGACATTGTGAGGGTATCACCGTATGTATCTTTTCACCACCACTTCTCTGAGCAGAAACTTAGAAGAAAATTCCACGGCAGGAATTTTATAAATGAAGAGCCACGTGTTAAGAAACATTCGACGAACTGGCTCAAGAACCCCAAAGCAGTGGGAGTTGCGGGGTACACCAACTCACGAGCAGGCTCACGAGCAATGCTACGGTGAAATCCGCGTCCCTAAAATGGTTCTGGGACTCCGGGGTGAACACGCTACTGCACCTCCTTCCCTCTTCTCCCTCCCCTTCCAAGGCAGGCTGGGAATCAGGTTCCGCCTGCACAGCGGATCAAAGCACCAGCCACACACCCTGGACAGACACGGCTGGGGCAACTGAAGGAGAACCCGGAGGGCTTGGTTGCATTAGGAGGAAGGGAATGGTCTTCAACTAGATCGGGGCTCCGAGAAACCTGGTCTAGGTGAAGATGTCCCTGCCCGGGGCAGGGGGTTGGACTAGATGGCCTTTAAAGGTCCCTCCCAACCCGAACTATTCTACGATTCTATTCCACTAAATGATTTTAAATCAGTAACCAAAAAAGCATTAAGGGACTTAACAAAACAAATACCCTCCCAGAGAGTGAGCAACTCTTATCACGCTACAGAAAACTTCTGTAAAGGCCCCGAGCGGTTAGGGGTTAAAAAGTTAAATAAGGAACCCAAGTCCTAACAATAATTCATAAAAACTTACCACTCTCTCTTAAAAATGAGGACTGAGTAAGCACACCTCATCTTACAGGTAGTTCTCTGCCAGATGCGATTAAACTCTCCAGTGTTAAGTTCCACAGAAGCTTTACTTCATCATTCAAAAAGGGAACGACGTTATTGACAATGACAAAATACTGGTTCACATTTTTCACCGCACGTTTATGAAACCGATTTTGTCAGCTTGTTTTCCCAAAAATATAGTGAAAATTTACACTATGTTTCCCGAGTTCTCCACAGACAGCAATGAAGAAGCCAAGCGTATCAGCTTCCTTGTATTTCAGCCTGTGGCAGCCAAAGGAATTCCCAACAAACCTTTAATTCGGGGAACTCTATCTATTTGCTGGAGAGGACCATCTAGTAGAAAGATGCTGATTGTCCCAACACATACAAAACGTGTAGCCAGTGACTGCCTGAACACCTTAAGATCCTCCAAGTTTAAGTTTGTCGAAGTAATTCACAGTTCCCAAAAGCGGCCTCTGCTTCCCCTTAACTCCTCTTAAGGACCTGACTCTGACTTTCATGCAAATTTTACCGTTGAACTTGTTGCATAAATCAGCCAAGGAGATAGACCTCAATGTCGTTTTTTTCTGCTATTTTTCCAAGTTCAAGGTTAATGAATAGCTTCGGCGTAAAGCGCGGGCCGGCTGCTTTGTGATATCATTCACCGACTCTTCGGCACCGTGAAATACACGTTTCTGATCCAACTTACTCTGTAATTGCTGACAGCTAAAAATTCACTATCTAAATATTTTTACTCATAAAAACATGATGAGTACCTCTATCAGAGTATTTGTGCGTATATACTTAAAACCACGTGGTTATAATGTGACACTCCTTCGGAGCACACGGAGTGATTACTGAAAGAGATCTAATTTTATCATAAATAAATGAAATTAGTCGTTCTAGATTCTGCCCAGCTGACAGTCAGCTTCGTGCTTTGACTAGTAAAGCTGGGCGGCTTTGCAAGGCTCAGGGCCTTTAGGAAGGAAGGACTCCAGAGCTGCTCTCGCGTCATTTAACTCCATACTCCACGAGCGTAATGCTGAACACCCACACGCACAACACGCAGTACCCCGTTTTACTAAATAAAGGGTAGCGCTTGCTAAGGCACCACAAATCAAAACCAAGGTCGAGAAATCATTTGGCAATGAGAACTATGTCACAGAACAGAAGAAATGTTTGCAAAGCGTGTATTCTGGGTTGAACAACGCTTCTGTTGTCACCTGGGAGTACAAACGACCCATCTTTCATCTCGGTGTTTCTATGCTTACCCTGATACCACCACTGCAACACGTGAATGCTTTGCACCGGAGACTGCTTGGAAGCACAGGAGCCCTGGCAGACCCCACGGTCCCGGACTGCCTTGCTGCTCTAGGCCGTCCTACTGTTTCACCGTGTGAAACGGGATTATACCTAAATGCAGGCATGCAGGGCCATCTCAGGCATCCTGGAGCATTTAAGGGACGCGAGACTGTGAGATACGACACAAACCTCCAGGAAACTTGAACGTGCCTGGAGCAGCAGCTCAACCCAGAATCCAGGCAGGGACTGCTCCGTGAGCGGACACGGTGGTAGGAACTTGCTGTATTACAGGACTCTACCTATCACCCAACTGCAAAACACCGGGCAAAATACTGCCTGAACGCTTCACAGAGCAAGTAGTTGTAAGAGAATAGAAAACGACCATTTCTTTAACGTGCGTGAATTATGCAAAACCGCCGGAGCCCCGGGAAGTCCCGAGCGTCCCTGTGCCAGTGCGGAGCTTGCACGTGAGGCAGCGCTTTGCTTGCCACAAACTGGGAGCAAGCCTGGCTGCGTTTGTAAAAAAGAAGCTTCTCCGCTGGCTTCGCGTTAGAAGCGTTTCCTACAATTATTATTATTACACGATAACTAAGACAGCCGATCAGCTACTGAAAACAACGGGAAACCATCGTGGAATTGAAGGGCTGTTATTTCCTACCAGTAACCGGTTCTGCCTTCTGCCTACCTGGCCAACTCGATTAGAGACGCCGTTCCTGGCCCAACAAAGAAAGGCGCTGAATAAAAAAGGGGCTGATCTTAGGAAATAAGTCATTATTTATTTAAGCTTCAGTGATGATCGCTATATGGGGTGCTAACATTTTTGTAGAACTGCTGTGAACCACTTACTCTGTGCTTTTTTAACTCTTGGGAGCCTTTACGTGTAACGCGCGCGGCAGATCCTTCGTGCTGCAGAGAGGGTCAGATTTTCCGCAAGCCTGGGGGACGTTCCACGAAGCAGGCGGCCCGAGGAGAGCAGAGGAGCCCGGTACACCAGGAGACCTCGGAGGCCAGGTGTCCCTGAAGCCACTGCTGCATGTTCAAGCCGCGTCCCCTCCAAGGGGCAAAATCTGCTAACGCTCTACTTAACTCTGCTGCCGCTCCAAGCCTTTCACCTCTGCGTTCCAGATTTCTGTGGGCGAAACGTCTCCGTTTCTTTGGCAGACCGTTTTCAATACTCCCATGTGGACTGTAAACGGAACTGGACAGCTGCAGCATCGTTAGCAATTTTCCTGTTTTCTTTAAAGCCACCGTGATCCATTTTCATTTGGTTTTTCAGGAAAATTAAAGAAGGCTTTAAAAAAGAGCTCCAAAACCTAATGCACGGCAGCGAGCATGTGGGCGGGTTGGCGGCAAAAATAAAGGGGGGTTTGGAGGGGGCTCAATTGCTTCCTGTGGTTAAGATGTTAAAATCCATTCCAGAAGAGCCGGGCTTGGTACTGTGGGTTTCGCTGGTATCTTATTTATGAACATCGGAAATAAACTTGCATGTGTGCCCCACTTTCGGTAGAAAGCACATGTTAAACAGATGGAACTCGGTTATATTTCCATCAAATACAATTGAAGACTCATATTGAAGATGCTGCCAGATGCCACAAAAACTAAACAGTTTCCAGCAGAACAGAATTCGCTGTTGCAGTGACAGCACTTTCCAACAAAATAACAGGCTACGCTAACAAACTGAAGGAATTCAGCTTATACACAGAGATATTTCTTTTACTCAAGTCATTTACAACCTCCTTTTACAACCAGGCATGCATTTATTCCAACTCATTTAGGGCAGATTTATTAATAATTGGGTGTACACTAAGGCATATTTAAGGCTTCTTTAAACACTTGACAAATTCTTTCTCTAAAAAACAGTCAGGAACAGAATATAGTCAAACTGGGATGGCCTGACGTTCACACTGACCCCTCACCGTGTAGTGTACCTGTTACCTGGGCACACGTCAGCCAGCGTTACTGCCACACTCGGGTATTTCACACCTGGCCTTACAACGCAATAAACACCTTCACCTTGGCTTTTTTTATTTCTCGTTCTTAATCAGACGTTGTCTCATTGCTTCGTGTGTTGTTCGTATCTGTCCTCATTCATACTACCCGACACCAATGAAAACGGTCAAATGTAACGCAATTTGCACTGAAAAGGAAGGTGTTAGCCATTTCTTATGAATACAAGCAGAATAAAATCAGCCCCCACTGAAAGGAGAGGGAGAAAACCAAGGTTATTCCTTAATTATAGACGCTTCATCTGATAAAATGCAATAAGATATTAATGAGAGCTGTGAAAAAAAGACTAAAATGAACTTTTTTTTGCGTCACTAAGTTAAGTCCGTGGTAGCAAATCACATTACTGCAGAGAAAAAAAAAAAAAAAAAAAGCCTGCTGCTTGTGAACAGAAAAAAACCCCATTCTTCCGTGTTCCCCATAACCACAGACGGGCGTCTTGTCGGGTCACCGCTGTCCTCGCTGCGGTGCTCGGGCTGGGATAATCCTGACTTGGGGAACCTGGCGAGGGAGACCCTGCTGGCAGCATCTTCTGAGCGACAGCACCCCTGCCTGCTGAACCCAGCTTCCTCAACGCACCGGGAACACCGCTTCATTCTCGCTTTGACACGCGGGAAAACGGACGGAGGATACAAGTGGAGACAAGAACATAACACCATGACCCAAGACAGAGTCATATTCCATTACAACGGGCAGATATCGTTACAGGTGTCCGGATTAGCCTTTTATCCCACATCTTATAAATATTCTATTCTACTACTATTTCAGATTGTAAAAACATCCGGACCGACGGAGGTTAAGTGGACGCGTATAAGCATACAAGACAGCAGAGGAACTCGTTATTAATGCCACAACCCTAGCGAGTCCTGGGTGAGCGCTGAAGGACCGCGACAGCCTCCGCGCCTCCTCCCTCCGTATAAAACTCACTGCCAAGTCAGCCGTGCTCAGGAGTACTTCGCCGCACTGCCCAACGAGGAAGCACGTGCCTCGGACACGTACTTCAAAGCCTGGTACACGGGTACGGTTGGAATCGCTTATCAAAAAGATGAAGAGGTGGCTAGAGTTATAAATATCTTCATGTGGAGAAAATACCGGATATTACCACGCTCGTTAATTTAGCGGGGAAGGACCTAGCCAAAACCAACGGCTCGCAGCTGAAGCCAGACAAAGCCAACAGAGTTTCAACAGTACAGCACAACATCTCACGCCAAAGCCACTCACGTCGCCTCCATTTATGAATTTAGAGGCACAGTCAGCTGTTTTAATGCAGTGTATTTAGCTACGTGGTTTAAAAGGTAAATGCACATTTTCACACTAAAAAAGAAAAAAAAAAAAAAAAACCATACGTTCTTCTGTGAAGGATTGGGTTCAAACGCACCAAGACAGCAGACGGTGGGTCCTCGGAAGACTCGGGGTATTTTTCACCAACAGAGAACAGAAGTCCTGAACTTATCAAGTAGAAAGAGACTGAACTTCTTCAGGCTAACGAAAACGTCATTCATTGGAGTCATCAGCATTCGGTTCGTACTGCATTTGATACAACAATAACTAAACTCTGTGAGAAAGACAATTACGACATAACAGCATTGATACTAAATGACAAATGACTCAGGCCGATGAGTGAACAGGACTTATTCTTTTCGCTTAAGACAGGTGTGAATCCAAATTTATGTTTGTCAGCCTTCAAAACCCCCGTACCCTCCAGGCTGTGAATGCAACTGAACACTTCAAAAAGCGACTTGCCAAATCACTGAAAAAGCAAAATGCATTCCTAATGCAAAAAAAGGTAAATGCTGAAAATCCCCGTGTCCCAACAGCCCTCGGTCTAACAGCTTGTCTATCAATCCGTTCTCCCTTACTCTGCCGGAGTGACACACCGAGTTCTCTGCAGGCAGAAATCGTGCATCAAGTCTAATTCTCAAAGCAACAAGTTCACGGACAGGAGGTCTACGCGAAAATGCACCTGTTGATTTTGTCCTATTTTGTTTATCGTTCTAGCTGAAATGCTTATGGAAAAAAGAAAAAGCTTTCTCAATATATTTTCAGTGGGACTCTTTTCCATGCAGAAAGAGCGGCAAAAGGCACATGTTTCCTGCATGATTTCTTTTTCTTTTTTTTTTTACCTAATTATTTCCTCCTAGTAAAAGAATGGGGAAAAGTTAAAAAGGCAAAGTAACACTTCATGAAGTGTTATTTTTCACTTTTTAAAAGCAACTTTTCACCTTTACGTGCTAACCGAACGCTTGAAAGCTAAGTGAATACATCCCCCCACGGCACTCGCAGCACAGCAAAGCGGACTGCTGTCGAAGAAGTAAGACTCCTGCGGCAAAGCCGCGAAGGAAAAGCAGTCGCCTCGAGCAAGCTGAACGGTACGCGGGGAAACCCTCACAAACAGCGCACCACGACTTGATTGGGGACTTTTCCCAAGCGCATGAGAGTAAAAATTGAAATCCAAACCACTTGTCACTTGAAAAAACTCTAAAAGATTTCTTGCAAAATTTAAGCCCGTAGATGGTCCAAGCCCTGAGATGCTGTCTGCAATTAAAATATCCTCGTCAGCGTGTTGACTGTTCCTAGATTTAATGGTCCTTCCTGTTCTGGAAGATCAACTTACTTCCTAAGAGTGCAAGTTTTGCACAATGCGGACCTTTACAGGTATCATTCTGCCATTAAAACTTAACTTGGGAAAAGCACATGGAACATCTTAATTTAGATTTATACAAAAATTGTCTTACGTGTCATGTTACAGCCTGCTTAGAAAAACCAGGCCAAACCCAGTAACACAAATGCTTTAAACAAGGTATCAGGTGTCGCGGTCATGAAATAAGACTTCTTGGTAGAGAAGAACTGTGGCTTTTGATCAGAGCTGAAAATTATTAAAAGCAAATGTTAGAACGTGAATAAAAATTTAATATTTTTACATTGCCTTTAAGCCTCTACGAAGGAAAGAGCGAAATCTTCGATTAAGTGAAGCCATTTGGGGGATTACACTGCAACACCGAGCGGCTATAGTTACACGCAGTATAGCGTACCTCTCCAGTTTTGGAGACCTGCCACCACAAGAATTCAAATCCAAGCCACCTGGCTATAAAGTGCAAGTGCAAACCTCTTGAAATTCAAACACTTAATCTTCGTCTCCTAACAAATGCAACATAAATGCTAAAGGAATGTGTGACCCTCATTTTGTCTCCTATTATTAGTGTGAAATCTTCAGATAAAAGATTAGCTTTTCGATGTTTTTAGGTAGTGCGGTCAGTAACTCCTCTCTTGAGTTCCCACAATCAGCTAGCTATACGCGCCATGTGACATAACTGACAAATGGGAAAGGGACATTCTAGGGATGAGCTAAGACAAGAAATTATTCAACACTTCCCTCGAGCTAAGAAGCAAAAGGGAAGACCAAACATTATGACAAAGACAGTAGGTAGTATACCTGGTCTTACCAGGAGACGAGAGCGAGCAGCAAAGGAGCAGATACGGACCCCTCAGAGACTTGTCAATAACAGGAGGCGAAAATGACCTCAGCAAAGGAAAATCCTTCACCACCTTCGGCGGTCAAATCCTTTGCTGGCCCTATGATTTGCACAACAAGAAATGCAAGACACTTCGGGTGCCTGTGGGCGGCTCAGCAGAAAAACCCAATCGCAAGTTTGCGTGAGCTACAGCCGTGCTCACAGACTCCCAGCTTCACCGGTAAACATGTGTCACGCTGGCCTCTCACGGCTGACCAAGTGACATTGGGCACATACAGCAGATCTCACGGCTATATCATACCTCGGTTTTACTAACAGAGATGACTGAGGGCCAGGAGGCGGGAGCGGGACGGGACGCCTGCTGGCAGACTCCTGCCTTGGGAAGGTTAGTGCCCAGTGCTCAGCGGTGCCCGCACATGGGTCCCTCTTCACCCTGTCGGCAGCAACCATCAAACGCTCCACACGCGGGGAATTCCTGATTCAGTAACTAGTGGAGTCACAAATCCATTTTTCTGATCAGCTCCATCCCCAAATACAGCTCCAAATCCTCGTCTTCCCCCAGACACGTCTCTCTAGATCTTGCCCTCTGCCTTGTGAACAGCATCTTCCACAACCTTTCCCTCAATCATTTTTGCCGAGGAAATACAAATTAAGAGAGATCGAGATGCCTGGTCTCAAGGCTGCACCTCGCCACTTTTCTTTATGGCTGCACCTTACTAATTTGTTCTTAATAAGGGCTTACAGTACTTCTGTGATTCTCATAAACATTTGCAAAAGCTTTCTTACGAAGAAAAGGCAGCCTGTAGAAGAAAACCGTTCCTTCAATTATGAAATCTTTAAGTCCAGGGTTAGAAGTGTCTTCAGATAGCTTTGCTTACGTGTCATACGCTCTTCAACGTAATTGTAATCGCAACGTCTTTCAAGGACTCCAGGTGACCACACCATCAACTTCTAACGCATGACAATATTATCTGGATTACTTTCTTTCAACAGGCGCGCGCGCATCAGAAAGCAGGACCTGCAGACCAACGACCCGTTTGATCTTACGTCCTCCTCACAGTTGCATTTCACGCTACGCCCCACCCTCTAAAACCCTGCCAAACTTTGAGTATAATCCACTTACTGTGCCCCACACCCACTTACCGGTTTGGAGCTTACGCTGGTTTTATAGTACTTCTTGATTGTGGCTGAAAGGCTTTAAAGCTACTCATTTCCAACGGCATATTGGTCAATTTTTCGAAAGTGCAAAGGTGGTGATGTCATCTTCAAAGATGCAATGATAGGAATTTTTGTGGTTTGCCTAATATTAATATATGGATTTCTGCCACAGAAACCAAGGCAATCATAAAAGCAAACAATCCCAGGCAATACCGGGAATTCCGAGGGGGAAAAAAAATTATTTTTTATATATATAAAAAAATTAGCATATAGGAAATGTTGTCAAAACGCTCTCCAAACCGTACGCAACTGCTTCCATTTCACTAATACGGTTAATTTGTAATAGTACTTAATCCTCACAAACGCTGGAGACAAAATCCTGGGCTCGTGTCTCTTCACCGCTATCATAGCTTATAAAACCTCTATGTGTTTCTCCGTACATACGCAGGACTCCACATGGCAACATTTCTGCTGCTACCTGCCTGTTGCTCTGTGATTCATCACTTTTCTAATGATTTTCAAACAAACAGCTACAGTGCCAGAGTTGTCACTTTTTGATTGACATGAACATACAGCGGAAGCGTGTTGGTCTGTGCTTTCCAGCTGATGGCCCGCAACAAACTCCGGAACGCGATCCCCAATGTTCCTTTGATGCCATCCCTTAGCTTTTAAGTGAAACTCTAGTTTAGGCTTTTGCAAGGTTCCGAGCAAACTGCCCAGTCCTGGGCTTTTTTGCATAAGCTTCTCAGGGAGCTGATGGTCCACGGGCTTCTGTACAGCTTTTGAGTGCAAATGAAATTCATAAAAGCTCCCTTGAACATCGGCTGCCTCCTCTTCACAGGATCCAGTCTCAGAGGAAAACCCCTAATTCCACTCTTCTTTGACTAGCTTTGCTTTCGCACTACCTCAGCTCTCCATTGACTGTTCCTGACGCTCACCTTATAGGATCACTGCTCTACACTGGGACATTTCCATATACATCGTCATTCAACTTGCACACTTTTCATACTATCCCATGTCAATGAAGCCATTCTGGACCAGTCTTACTCCAAAGGAAACCCGCTCAGTGCAGCACAGACACACAGGTTTTACATCTCTCAGCTACAGCTGTGTTTCCATTTTCCAACAAAAGCCGGGAACAAATCTACAGGCGGGGGATGTAAGCGCAATGTGTAGGTGACACCTCGGCCGCGGTACTGGCGCAGCCAACTTCCCTGCGAGTCTACCCCATCCGCCAATCCAGCCACCCACACTTAAGACCCTAAAACGTTCTAAATTGACCTGCACCAAAAACTTCGCAGGACAGGTCTGTGAATAGTGATGGCCACAGCTCCAGAAATTAAAGCATCAAAAAGGAAAGAGAAGATGGAGAGGCTCAGACAAGAGAAGAAAAAAACCAAACCAAACCAAAACCCCAAAACCTGACACACACAACCGCAGAACGTGGACAGACTTCACATCGCTTCCTTGCTTTTTCTCAGCCGCTCGACTCCGAGCTCTTCAAAGCAGCTACCAACTCATGCTACATTTAAATGCCTTATCTAGCCCAGCTGCGATACTAACCGGATGTAAAAATGCACTTACAGGAACTTGGAGTTATCAGGCTCAACCAGTTTGTCACAATGAGCCGAGCACCATTTGTCAGGATGAGCCGAGCACCGTTTTTACAGTGGCTGCCGTGACAAAGCACCGCAGGTATGTGCTCACTTATCGCTGCCCTGGGACACCAAAAGCTACAGAAACCACACTCGGCCTGAATTCACCAAACGCGTCTGATGAAAAATGCCGTCAGAAGCAACTCGACAGGCCAGAGAGGATCATCTCCGTCCAAGAAGCAGAGGCAAGAACAGCTCCAGGGCAGGCAAAACAGTGAAAACGCCGTTCAGAAAAAGGGTTAATGAAGTGACCAAGACATCTGAGCAAACAGAAGGTACTAGGTGTTTACATTTTCTTCAGTTGTTCGCTCTACTGCATCGGTTACTTCAGCTTCAAACAGAACAATTAAAACACATCTGAGAAGCACTACAGAATTCTGGTGCCCCACACAATTATCTCCATAGCAAAACTTGGGGCGAATGTGTTGCAATACGCTATTCAAACACCAAACACTTCCTTTCCTATGATAGAAGATAATCCAGGAATTTAATTTGTGAACTCCCAGGTGGCTGCCTTCCACATTACGCGCGCCTGAGGGCAACGAATCCTTTAATGCTTTTCGCACCCTCGGGCGAATGTTCCAGACGTGTTCCAAGAGGAGCTCCCCTTCATGTAACCACATCACACAATAACAAGCAAGAATTCTTCCTGAAGCCAAACTAAGACTATACGCAGAGTTACCTAAACGCATTATTGTTTCAATATTTTACGCGCATTTGGTACTCTTTCAATTTCTTCCGAGTGTGTCCGAAAACATAAAAAGGATGAATTCTGCAATCTGCTCCTACAAACGGGACGCCACTGCAAACAGCAAAGCAGCACTTCAAAGACGCAACAGGAGCCAACGTTTGGTGCTGGAGAGGGAACTGCTCCGTGGAACAAAACGCCGTGATGCAGAGAAGGGCACAGAAGGCCCTGTCAGGTTAGCATCGTTTGTTTGCGGTACCGTAACGAGGCAGGTCTCACCTAACACCGCAAGTGCAAAGGATTCTCTTAAGTTTATCACCTAGCTTTTAAGAAAATCAAGTCCAGTCTGGCCAAAAGGTTCTGACATTAGTACAAAAGTAAGCAAACAGCGAAACAGCAGCTTGAGCCAGGAAGTATACTGAAGTGCAGAGTAATGTTTTTGCAAGAGATGAAAAGGCTCCTTAAATCATTAAGGCACGCTCAACCATCAAATGTACGAGGCCTCTCTTTAAAAAAAAGCTGGCGGAAGTAAAAACATCACAATTTTTAAAATAATCCTTAGTAATTGATTGACAGACGTCCAAGTCATCGTTTCACTCCAGAAACTTAAAACTGGTTCCAGGATCCATTTTTGAAAGCTGTGTCAGGGTCACGCGAGGGGAAAGTTTGCGATGAATACAATAAAAATACACGAGATAGACTTCAAGAAATAACACGGACACTAAAAAGTAACAAAAGTGCTCACTTACTGCAGAAAAAAGGACTGCTTACCACACTCTCGCATCTGCTATTGTCAGGATCTTACTGTACAGCGGGGAGGNATGTAAAAAGACCAAGCAATTAAGTATTATTTGCAATCTTTCTTTTTAAAGAAGATGCGGGTAATGCATAAACTTAAAGAATCTGTTAACTTTGCACGTGAGACAGACTCGTACCTATACACTTTTTCCTAAAAAAGGGATTTAGGGCCTTTAAAAAAATCATTTGCCTATTTCTAATTTTATCTGAAGACTGGGCGAGGAGCTTATTTTTCCTGACCTGAAAAGATCTTGAACAACGACATCCGTAAGAATGAACCTTGCTCTTTGACTTAGACTAAGCACCGAGTACCTCAACCATTGCGGAGTTAGTAAATTGAGAAGAAACAGGTCAATTCTAACAAATGATAAACGACTCATATACAAAACTCATCTTTCTCATGGATGCAAACTGAAATAGGACTTTTTTCGTAACGTTTTGTGGAGCGCACAGACTCGGCTTACGAGTCATTCAGGTGAGAACTACTATGCTCTGTTAAGGTTCTAGGATGAAACACACCTTTGGATTGTAAAAGGGAAATAACTAGACTTGCGAGGAGTTTTATAGGTATCAAAAAGCCTTACCCGTAGATGCGTGACTAAAATCAAGCAGCAGAAAGAGGCTTTTTTTTTCCATTTTGCTTATTTAGAGCAATAGACGGACAATACCACTCTTCCATAATTCACGCAGTACGGCAGTGCATAAAGCCACAATACCACCATCCGCGTCCTCAGAAAGGATGTTTGCACTATTGTCGGAAACTACACGAGAGCCAACAACTGGATCCCAAATAGCTCATTCCACATAACCACAGGACCACTGGGACACCGGTCTGTATTCCTGTCCGGACTTTCTGTACCCACAGGAGCTACATTTGGTGGCCACCACAGAACGCGGCGATGCCTTTGGCTCTCAGCGCTCACACCCGGGCGTACGCCTGGCACTGCTCACCAGTAACAAGTTAAGCAGTTGCTGCTTCGGTTTGCTGCGGGCTGGTGCAAACTCGCCGCCTGCTTAGCAGCTCAGCACGTGTGTTTCTGGAATTAAAACAAAAATTAAAAAAAAAAACCAAAACCAAACATTCTCAGTATTAGAAGTCTGCCAGAGCCCTTCCTGATACCACAGCAGGACCCAGGTACGGTTAAGCGAGGATGCCCACATGCAAGTGCATCTAAAGACTAATTAAATAGCAGGTCGATAAAAGAAACAGTTTGCTTAGAATCACAGAATCATTCAGGTCGGAAAAGGCCCTTGGGATCATCGAGTCCAATCGTCAACCCCACTCTACAGAGTTCTCCCCTACACCACATCCCCCAACACCACATCGGAACGACTCTTAAACGCATTCAGGGATGGTGACTCCACCACATCCCTGGGCAGCCTGTTCCGGTGTCTGACTGCTCTTTCCGTGAAGAATTTTCTCCTGATGTCCAGTCTGAACCTACCCTGTTGCAGCTTGAAGCCGTTCCCTCTTGTTCCCTCTCAAGAGAAACCTGGGAAGAGCAGGGAAAACCTAATGCGCGACCATTCTCTGTGTGTCCGGTTTGCCTGCAGCTTGTCCCTAAGTGGCAACGGTCAGAAGAAATCAACTGGTTTCCATCTGCGGGTAGACCATAAACACAAATAGCCTGGCACAGCTGGCTGGAGCTGCAGTAGGAGAGAACCTGGAAATGAGCGCTGGCAGATGGCTGGGAAGGACCCGCAGCCCACACAGGCTCCCGAACCTTCCCGCTTTGCTCGCGTCCGTGGTGCATGGTGTCCACGCACGCTGCCGACGGCCCAGCCGAGGGGCTGTCTGCTGAAAGCACAGCCGGGTGGCGCGACGGTGAGCTGGGCACTGCAGTGCTCATCCATTCTGCCACAACATCTGCAGCGATCCCAGCTCCCGAACATCTGTCTGGCTGCCCACGCACACAATCCCTGCAGCAACAGCACGCCAGTGCCACGTCAACACGTCCAAGCTCGTTCGTGGCACTGTATTTGGGAGGGAAGGGTGCAGGAAGACTGTTAAATTCTTAAACCCCTACCCTGTTGGTGACCAAGGAAAAGGAAAAAGCTACGCAGCTCACAAACAGCTATACATCAAAGCAATTTTTGGACGGTTTGTCTTATCCATCAAGCCCAGTGCGGCATCAACACAAAAACAGGGACTAAGAAAATGAAAACCTCAGAGCCAGACAGCCAAGTCAAAAAGACAAACACGAGTCCTGCTATTGATTTGTAAGTAATATTTACGTGGCACCTTGATATTTACAAAACGGCATCTTGGAATGCCAAAGGAGAGACTCTGAAACAGTACAACTGGTAAAGTAAAAATAGTGATTATGGAAGATGAGGACAGATAGGGCCACTATTTGTTTTACCTGAAGGTAAGTTTCTTTTTTCATGTCAGGTAGCCAGGCCTCATCCGTGCTGGAGAAACAGGCACTTTTACCCCACGCCTTCCAGTCCCCCTTTCCATGGGGTAAAGGAGCCTGTGGAGTGCCAGGGGCCACGGGCAGCTGCATCCTTCAGTCCACAAACGAGGAAACGCACCCTCCCTTCGTACAGAGCCTCGCAGCCGACGACTCAGCAACTCAGGACAGCTATCTGCTCTTTCTTTTCTTTTTGACTGATAAGGGGGAAGATTTGACCCATCTGTATTTCTTTTACTGCCTTTTTATAACAGTTTTCAGATAGTATCTTTTTCTCCACATAAACGTGACAAGTGCTGGCGGGGGTGGGGGATCAAAAACCAAAACCACACAACACCAAGGCTGTCCAAAGGAATCAACAGACAGAAAGTCCCGTTTGCAAAGAAGGAAAAGTTTAACGCTAGTCCTAAGGCATGACTGATTCCAGGTTATGATTTCCAGAGACAGTTACGCCACACTTCCAGGAGTATTCAAGCAAGTTCATTGATGATACCTTCCAAACCGAAATCTCCTTGATGACTAATGTAACTGTGTTTACTAGTAAAAGCGTTGGAAAAGCATTTCTCGCGATAGCCGAAACTACCCAAGCGGTCTGCGTGAAGGACGGCTGCGAGGGTCTCAGAGGCAGGAGCACACCACGCTCTGCTCCCCTGCAGCTAACTTCGGACGGGCACCCGTGCGTTCCGCACTCGGCTAGAAGGCGGGAGACCAAGGGAGCAGGGGGAAACCCTGTTAAAAATTCACGTTTTCGTATACGTGCAATACAAATCATTTAATGATCTTTTATTTTAGTAGCAGTTTGTTCACGTTCTGTATGTCACTTCTTGAGTGTTCATGCATAGAGGGAGGAGGCAAGAGGGACAGTCAGGAAAAAAGACATTAAGTTAAAGGCTTCTCTTCCACAGACCGCTTTTCATGCTGCTACTACCTGTCAATCAGTGGAATTTAGTAAGGACTCTCATTTCCTCTGGGAGAGGAAACTAATACCCGCGTCTCCCCAGTGTTAGCAATCAATTTTCCTGTACATTAGAAAACTTTAAAAGGCCTATTTTAAATACATATATACAGACCTTACACTCGTACCTCGCAAGAACCTGTGCGGCAGATTGTACACACCTTAACCAAGTAGAAGAACATTAACGAGCACTTGTCAATTTCATCATCAGCGTGCAAGGATTGATTGTGATTTATAGGTACTCCCTCAGCAGGAGTAAATCTGTGTTACTGGACCAAAGCTTTTGTGGTGATGATGTCCCACTGACTGCCCCCTCCGCCTACAGCAAGGGCTGGCCACAGCCTGGCAAGGCAGGACACCGCCCTGCTCACCTCTCATCTCCCGGGATAAGGATCAGACCTCATGGAAACGTGGTACAACAAATACGCACAGCTCAGCGCTACAGCCAATCCCCCCTTCTTTTTATTGGAAGGTAAAGCGACTCAGGCCAAAGCTTGCATCTCTATTAGCTTGAAAAGGCAGGCTGCAAACTCAGAAAAAAGGATGTGATCCAAAGATCAAAAGTAACAACTGGGAAAAGTTGTGGTTTGGATTTTTTTTTTTTTATTGTCTCCCAAGCGTCAACCTTGACCCTCCCTTTCCCGTGGTAGATGTCTCTGACTGGATTCAAACGAAATCCTCAACCATAAAACCCACTTAAGTTCCACTGACATCTCTCAGAACGGATGTCACGAGAAGGAAACCACGTCAAGAAGTAAAGGAGGAAGAAGGTGGTCTGTTTATCTCTCCTGGGCTTTGAACAGCTATTGCGTTTCTCCCTTTGCACCCGGAGTTACAAGCAGTGCACTGTTCAGGTTGCTTTAGTATTTGAACAGAGCTTTGATTAGGTTACGAACATTTAAACCCTATTCCATTAGTAGATGAAGATATCTATGAAACTCCAGGCTTTATTACGCACAACTGATATAAAAAAATTACCCAAGAGCAACGCTATTCATTAATTACCAAGGCACACCACAAAAGATCTCAGTTCCAGCCACAGTACTGTTGCTTTCAGCTGCCTTCGTATCCCAAGAAAATTGGTTTGGACATGACTCTGCTATATCTGTGCAAAGGAGTGCGTGTGTGTTTATGCATATGATCTCCACGGCTTGAAAATACACGCGAAGCTGGAGGTTTGAGCCAAGTTAATGGCCAAGGCCGAAGTCCCCAGAAAAGCCCATCTACAAGGTTGAACTGAGACAATGGTAGCTCCATTCCGCTGTCACTTGTTCTCCTGTTGGCCCTGCGGGATGCAGCACGCAGTAACCTTCTGCATAAGTTTTGGATGTGGGGGGTGAATGTTTTTACTCATTAATTCTTTTATCCAGAAGTGATGAAGAAGTGGAATAGATACAAGAAACATCATAACACGTAATACGGAAAAGAGTGAGAAAAGCTGCACATAACTTTAATATTTTGATATTTAAGTATGTAAGATAAAGAGCAAGAGCCAGTTTGACTCCTCCTCCTCCTCCGTTGTGTAAGCTTCTAAGGGATAATGGGCCTTATTCCTAACGCTGCCACTCCGGTGTGAAAAAAGTGCAATGCTGAAACAGTTGCTTAAATGACAGAAGGAATCAATACAGCAGTGCTTATTGTAATAAGACCTTTTTAGTTTTATTTTATATACAAACAGAATCTTCACTGAAGTTTCTCAGTCATCACGCCAACTTTATTTGGCCACAGACATCGTCTGTTGCATTATCGAGGTACAAGGAGTCATGAAGAGCGGCTGAGGCTTCACCATTGGGTATGGAACGCACAAAAGGAACATCCTTGCCTCAACAAATAGAGTTTTCAGTAGTTTTAAACACAAAATCCCCGGAAGCGCTCTTGGAGGTTTTTTTCAGCACCAGCAACATCAGCAGGTACAGGATGCGCGGGGAAGTGCTGCCCAACGCCTGCCCGCAGCACACCCCTGGGCAGCCCGTCCTATTAATCTCTCAAGTACACTGAAATTCTCCACAGAGAGCTACGGCAAAACCCAAACCCACCTGGCCAAAAGGCTTTTTTATCACTTTTTGTTTTTCTCCAGTTACATTTCTGAAGGTGATGTTTCTCAGCTCACTTATTACACTAATGTAGTTCTAAATAAATATAAAAACAAAACCACAAAGAAACCTGCAGGCCTGGGAGTTTTCATCAAGTATCCTGGCATTTCTTGACGCAAAATTAACTGGCACCTTCCTGCTACAAGGGACTGTATGCTTGGTCCTGCTTTGCTATTTCATATTTTTGCTTCTAAGACGCAGATCGATTTGTCACCCTGAGAAAGTTAGCATCTTTCCCATATATATTAATTTTTGTTCCTGTTCAAATATTAACTCCTGACTACAGGAATTCTGCACATACTTCCCTTCCCTGTGTGCCCCCAAAGGCTCCTGCTTTTCAAGGGAACATATACTAATTTTACACCTCCTGTGTCTCATCTTGTGACCCTCATTCCACACATCATAAAGCAGAAAGTAGACTTTTTATCAAGGTAACTATAGCACTGTGACATGCAGCGGGGAGGCGGGGGGAGATAATTCGTTACGTTACCGTTCTATCGTGACACGAGTCAGAAACACGCTTCCAACTTCCTTGATTTCTAAGGGAACTGTTCCCTTAGGAATCAAATTGAACCCTGTGTTTTCAAACATCAAGTCCTCGAGCCTGATGAGGCAACGCAGTCTCTGAACACGTCTCTTGTGAGAAGTGTCACACGTTTATAAACGCAGAAAGCAAGCTCCAAGCACTAAAGCCTCATGGATGTGTTATCGATGCTTCCTAATTGAAGCAAATTTGTCTCCTGGTGTTACAGACTCCTACGCAACGCTGTAGTTTCTACATCATACATCTGAACCTTTCACAGACTCTTCCTTCCACAAGTTTCTCAAACTTAGAAGCCTGGAAACCTCCTTTTCCCCTTAACTTTTTTAAAAAGAGGGGTTGCAGGGGAAGCTGCTTCAGTCTCGTATTTTGCCCGCTATCTTTCTACATCTTCAGCCATCGCCTTCAGGGAGAAACGAACACCTTCCTGAGGGACAACTGCTTCCTGCAGCCTTTTTTTGCTATTGCACATGAGAACTGTCGTCTTATTACAAAAAGCTTTACCTGTCCAGTTCCTACCTTTTTGATTGCCTTCATGCTATTCATAACAATAAGCGATACGTATTTTTGCACCGAACTGCTCTGAAGCCTCCTATCACCTCAACTGCTTGTAGGCGTACTGGCCTGCCCTTCAGGGGCCACGACTCTTTCCACGCTCGGCTAGCCATTTCTGAGATCATTTTCCATAACGGCACAGGCCTGCAGGTATCACACACTTGATTCATTGTGCACAGTTAAAAAAAACAAAAAAAAACAAAAGCCCATACTATTGCTAAAGACTTCAGCTCACAGTAACTCCAAGTTCTACCCACAGCTCCATGTACCGTCGCTAGCAAATACCAGTTTCACACCTAAGGGCAACTTTTCCGCAGTCGTATTCTCTAACGATGTTATTTCTGGACCGAAGACACAGCCACCCCAAATCAACAAGCACGTCTTTTCACCTTATCTGCAATCGATCCATGCCAACTTTGAACCATGATCTAAAGTTTCTGTAACTGCCTGACAACCTCCAACTTGTCAAGTTTCACAATCCTGGGCTATTTTCCTCTGGTGTCACCGTTCTTTCAAGATCGACATAAATCAGCTGTAGGTCACTTTCTGCGTATTCGAATTCCTAGGGACCCTCACGGAAGTAGTTTCACATCGCTTGCTTCAAAAGCTACCGGAATAACAGATTTTGCTACTTGTTTCAATTCAGCTCCATAAAGGACACCTACCACTCTCTTTTCCAAGCATGTATTTGGAGACCATGTGTCCCCATGGTCCTGCAGTTTGCTCACCAAACTGACCACAACATCGACTCGTTCCTCTACGGGCACTTCTGACCTGCTCCAATTTATCCTGCAGCTTGGCTAGTGCGCTTCCCCCCCTTCTTTAGGTCTTTTTTTGGTTGTGTGCTCTGCTTGGTTTTATTCTAAACTGTCTACCTATGGTCTTTTCCTGACTTTGGGACTTGGAAATTTCATTCCTAATGGGCGTCTGCTCTTTCATTAAGAATGCAGAGGCCTAGATAAACGGCGTGTTTGACACAGGTGGACAGACAGCCTTCTGTAGGAATTGTTCAACAGCTTCTCATGCTCCCCATTCTTATCCAAGCTGGTGTTTTTCAAAAGCTCTGCGGCTCTTCGGGATGCCAAACGCTTTACGTTCATTACCATTCCTGGTAATTGACTTGGTCTTTCTCACTTAATTCCATACTTTAAACAAGTAGAGCACTGCAGTAGTCAAAATAGCTGCTTTGTGTTCATGTTCTACCTTGCTTCCCGTCATGAAGAGATTAAGTTCATATTTCAGTTCCTCCAGGTGTCCCCAGCTGGACTTGTTTGTTTCTTCAGGATATTATCCCTTTACCGCTTCTTCCTTAGTCCGCAGCCTGCACTATTGCCATACAGCGTTCGCTGGCATCCTTAGAGAACAGCACCATCCCAGGCTTTAATAACTACCCGGAAATGACGATGTTGCTGATGCAAAGCCCAGAACCCAAGTGAGATGTTCTCAGTGAGATGACCCACTTCACACATTTCAGTCTTTACTAGTGTCCCATGCAGACCAAAGGCTTTGTTTCTCCGTTCAAGCGCAATACTTACTTTAGAAAACAAAAAAGCTTAGTTTTTTCTTCTCCCCGCGTAGTTTGATAGTCTTCTTCCAGTTCAACCTTCAACCACGTATCTGTCCAAGCAAGCATCCAAGTGTATTTTCAGTGTTGAAATTCAAAGTATTTCAAGATGATTTCTACTAACTCTTTTCTTTTTAGACCTACTTAAAACATTCAACTCTCTCATGTGGTTATTTAAATCATAATCTTTAAATTAGGAAAATGATACTTTCTGTCTATCCAAGAGAAGGAGATGTCTTCCTCAAAGAGAGAAAACAATGAACAACGCTAGCATGACATACCCTGAAAAGTAATTCAAAATATAATTCCGTTAATACTTTGTTAGGACACAAGGTTTAAATGCTATGATTCAGAACAGCATACCTCAAAGGACACATGACAAACAGTTGTCCTCGCTAATCTTATGTTCTTCAAAATTCACACATAGCTCTTTTTGTATTAAAAAACGTTTTAGGAAAGATCACCATTTACCAGCATCGCACCAGGCTTTTCTAACTGCAAATCCATCTCAGAAGTAGTCACTTGCAGTCCAGGCAGACAGTCCTGTCTACAAACTTCGTCTGAAGTGACTCAATCACAAAAACCCCAGAGCTACCACGCCGGAGGAGATGTGAACCATACTTGGCAGAAATCTACTACAAGTGTTTTCTTTTTAAATGAAGTTCTTAGTACATCTGGCTACACGATTAAAATAAATACACGTATTGACAATGCTCAGGGGAAAGCTTTTCGGGGGAGAAAATAGCAACTTCAGGGCTCAACTTGATACACCTTCAGAAAAAGCAAAATTATCACAAACTTCTAAGAAGACCCCTTGGGAAGAATCAGGTTCTCCTAGTGACACCTAACGCAGCAGTCATATGAAAAAGAAGAGAAGGAAAAAAACCCAAGCTTGTAGTGGACAAGTAGGACAACATAAATACAGAAGCGTTTAATGATCCATCACATTCCCGAAGTGGGAAACCGCGTAACTTATTGTTTGGGGTTTTTTATGGTTACAAAAATATTAAGTAAAAGCTAATTAAACAGAAACCACTGAATACAGAGCTAAGATTTTCCAGGTCTTAGTTTTGGAAATTTTAATGACAAATATTTGTTCTTGCATTGACACCCACCACAGTTTCAATCGGTACTTATCCTTACTCCTGCTCACCTCCTACCTCCCGTTTTCCACAACTCTTTTCAGGACTTTGCACCTAACGATGTTTTCCTATTGCTGTGGTATCACATCATAACACATCAAGATTTTGGCATGAACTCACTGTCTCAAGGCAGATTTTATAAGAAGCTGTTCTGCTTTTCAGCGCATTAGCCAGGACAACATTTTCTCACTAAAAAAGATATTTTCCACAGCAAAATGCAGGTGCAAGGGAAGAACTCAAGTTCAGCGCAGGAGTATTTTTCAGGGTAAGGACAAACATAAATCTTTTACGGTTTAGGTCATATTCTAGCGCATCAGCAATGGGTTTGGGCTGTGCAATTGAAGATGCTTTATCCCTCTGACGAGCCTGTCTTTGTCACAATGATGTCACGGCCGTAGACTTGCAAACCCCATCTGTCTGTTCTGGGTCTGCTCTGGAACAACAGCGCCACGCAAACCAAGCTGCCGGTGTGCAATCTGGCTGTTGGCACCTGCCTCGGAACCAGCAGGCAGGGTCCTTTCACCAGCGCAGCACGGTACCCGCCCGGACAAGGCGCAGCGTGTCCCGTCTCTGCACAACCACCCTGACTTCGGGTAGCTCGGTGGTATGCCACCATCGGAGGACATCAGTCACTTCTCTTGGAAGCTCTGGGGCCATCCTGCACTAACATACAATCTTGTGCTTACTTTGAAAACTAACTCCTCCGCCTCATTTGTACATCAAGAAGCAAGGGCTACGCATTCGGAGATAACGCAGTCTGTAACGCTGAGCTTCCAAGTCCACAAGGCATTTCACCAAGAGACAGATGGAGTTCTCCAAAGTACGCACCTGACAGCCTCCCCTTGATATACATCAGTTCGCTACCTGTAGGATTTTCAAAGCCTTTTTTCTTAAGTCCTACAAAGTTTCTGCCTCACTAGCCATTAAGCTGCTTTTAAACTCTAGGGTTACCACAGCATACACAGCGAAATTTCAGTTTGCCCTCTCCGCTCGGATCCAAGATGAACATGAAGTCTTCCCCTGGTGCACCACTCCAGAAGCGAGAAGGACCACAGAGAGAATCCGTCCGCAGGCACTCGGAGCGAGTTAGTTAACGTGGCAAAGACTGGTACAAAACTATGTTGTTCCACTCGAAGGAGGCAGCAGCCCTGAGCACCACAGCTTACACAGCTCTCCGGCTACAAGTGCTCCAAATGAACCAGTCACTGTTCCTCGGGTACTGCTTTACGTCCACACTACAGCACTACAGGTCTGCGTGCGCATCAAGATTCATCTAGAAGAACTGTCACACCGATAGCCTTGAACATTCCAACTTTAATGCAAATATTGTATTAACCCTCTTGATTTCTTTCTGCGGGTCAGTGACAAGGCGAATTGTTTAACCCCCCTGCGTATTTATAGAATAGAGTGTCAAGTTTCCAACAAGCCTCCTCGTTTGAGGTGAGCTGTCTGCCCAAAAAGAGTAACTTTGTGCCCAGGAACGAAAAACAGACACACGGACTGTTGTTCAGCTTGCGCCTGCAATCAACCCTTCCCCAAAAACGTGCTCCTGTCACCGTGCCGCTTCCCAGGCCTAAGCCACCGACAGGCGTTTGCCCAAGGTGGATACCACCCTGCCGTCACTGCCCTCCCGAACAGAAGCGTTTCAGCCGTGACCCACCGCTGTTCCATGAACCACAGCTGTAGATTTTTGTGGCTATCAATGCAAAATGCGGCAGGAAAACAGCGTCATCTGTCTTGTGCCAGTCAAGCAAGACCCTCTTCTCTCTAAAAACAGTGACTCAGCATGCAATACTGTTAATTCTCACACACATGCTTAATTTAAGCACTTAATTAACTCTTAAGCACTTAATTAGGTCTGTGGGAGTACTTACAAGGCTTGAAGTCTAATGCTATAACGTGGCACGCATACAGTATCTCACTTTGTGTCTACAGAAACCATTATGCTACTATGGAATGTTTTCTTCTGGAAAACCCACCCGTTACACCAGTTACGCATCTGACAAAAATGCAGCAAGTTACCTCAAATCCCATTAATTATCTGCTTTCTCTCACCACTTCCTTCATCTTTCCAGAATTAAAACAAAAAAAAAAACTCTACAGCTGTCGGGAGTAATTCTTGGAAATACAATCAAACACCCTTTCCCGGGAACAGAGGAGGGGCGGTACCGAGGGCACAGCGCAGCTCCTGCCCAAAGCCATACATCGCAGCCCTAAAGAGAGCAGAGCGTTCAAACCGGGCAAACGCAGGCAACGCCATCTCCACCAACACCTGCACGTAGCGCCGGCTGGCACCGCGTGCTCCTGACAAACCGCGAGCTGTGACTCACCACCAGCTTCCCCCGCACGCGCCCCAGCACAGCCTGGCCGGGCAACACACCTGCAGCGTCAACCGGGCTTCAGCCACGCTGGCCGGGACCACCCATCCCCTCCGCACGCAGGGTACGGCTGTGGCTCTATCCCACCTCCACAACAGAGCTGGGCAGACAACCTCCACGTGCCAGTCAGCAAGGCTGTTGCTAAATCATCAGCATTCGTGCCTCTTCTGCTCTCTCTCTTCATTAAGGAGAACTGCCTGATTAGTACAATCGACAAAGCCCCTCAAGTTCAGCCAGAGCTGTGTCAGCCTCTGCTGCTGTGGAAGTTTATCTGTAAACATCCCTTAAATACCTTCAACACCTGCACCTGGGGTAACAATCAAGTTGTTTTAAGAATTGCTTGTACCCTTCTGCAAGATTTCCCCGGAGCAAGCGATTAATTGACAATGATGTTGGCTCAGTCCGAGCCCTTTCCTTGGTTCTTCTCTCGGAAATCCTCTATTTACACGCAGGATCTTTTGTGAGTGCAGGTGTATAAATAGAATAGCTTCAATTAACTGCAGTGTTGCCCGTAGCGTGTCTCTGATCAGTGGCTGTTGTGCACCTGCAGTAATAAAACACCAAGAGAGATAACGTACTGAATTTTAATCACATGTTGCCATGTTACATATTACACTGTTTAAAAACATTTCCTTTACTCCTGAGCTGTTTGTAAAAGGGTGTTACCAATTAAGCACGAATAGCCTGGGGAGCGATATTACAGTTCACACAATTTGGTTATAGTGACTAAGTGGAGAGAAGCAGCTTGGTAGCAGCTGCTATTTTTCTGAAATGGCTAACATAATGACAGGACATTCTTTCAGGAGCCCTTGCAAGGGGAAGCGACCGGGGTGGTTTAAAAACTCTCGCCGCATTGTAACGTGGTATTATTGTGTAGCCCAAAATGACTCACAACTCACTAGAAAAGCTGAAATGAAAACAATGCATGCAGGGGAAAAAAAAAAAAATCAGGAGGCACATAACTGGCCAGATGTTCCCGGAAAAGCAATCAGCAACCTCAGTCCTGCTTCTTGGTATATTCGGGGAGACAGCCCGTGGCACTGCACACAGACACCTAACCCAAAAGAACGCCAAGGGGAAAACTACACGCCGGCTGTAAAGGCTTTTCTTCTAAAATACTGCCCCATTTCTGCCAAACACTTTTTTCTTCCTAAAAACACGAAGTATGTGGACTAATTTAAGGAAATCTGAGAGTGCATTAAAGGCCTTCACTTAAAATAAAGTGCAGAAGGAAAGAAGAGCACACATCGGCATCTGGCCGTATGTAACAGAGATCCCAGGCTAATGACTAACAACTACGAACAACATTGTTGGATTTATCGTGTACCTTATTTCCTGTACTGGGGGCTTCAGGAGACGCAAACCCAAAGGTAACAACTGAGAAAGCATGTTAAAAACGAGCAACTAAGTGAAAGAGGACAACAAATACTGGCAGCAATGAACGCAAACACTTCAGGAAGCAGCAGATAAAATATGAAGACATTAGAAAAACAAATTGGCAGAGAGAAAACCACATAATCCAGGTGTCAAGTCAAAGCAAATGCATTCATTCCCAACTCAACTAGTCGGGCAATAATGATGAACGACACTCAGGAATGCAATGGCAATTTGGGGGGGGGAAGGGAACGCAAAAAAGAGGAGTTGCACACTAACAGCCTTAACACCGATTAGGGTGGAATTGGAGCTACCGATGGCAATCTCCTGGTATACCTAATGGTGGTGTAGAAATAGCTGCTAATAATAAATTACAACCTTGCATTCATCAGAAAATGGGAAACCTCCAGTGGTAGGGTTTCACTAGACACATGTGACGCCTGATAACCTGGTCACAACAACAGGCAGACCCATTATTCCCGCGGTTCAGTTCGCTGTGGATATGACGCAAGGCCCTGTAACCGCAAGGACACCTCCACCTGAATCACGGATGAGTGATCAGCACAACATGCTAAGGGGGACTACGAAATACTGTATCAAGTATGTCTAACCCAGTTCTTCATTTTCACAATCGCTCTTGCCCTTGCCGTTACTGGGTTTCTCTTATTTCCCAGGACGGTGTCCACACGACTGTTATTTACTTACTTACAAGCATGATCCAGTCTTTTCCCACACCCTGACTACTGTTAGCTGCTACAGACAGTCAAACAAAAGTCATACAAAAGGCTTAATGCTGTTCTGCACGCACTCCTTAGACCAAACTACATTCTAGAAACTTTAAGGTTAACTTCAGCACAGGGTAGCAAAGCTAACCCACTTCACCAACAAAGGCTTTAGCTTTTTATTATTATTTTTTTTAATCGACAACCTAGAACGTACTTCTTTTAAGGGCAGGTAACATATGGCCCATCATGTGACTCCACAACACCAAAAATCGTCATCTTAAGAGCACAAACACTCTCCCAAATGTCATTTTAACTCCCGTCATTTGTGCAGAAGTATCTCACCATTCATTGATTTCAGTCAGCGCCTGGACGGCACGTTAAGGAACTGGAGTCTACGAATACTACCTGTACCTCCCACAACACAGCTGACTGGAACGTCTAGCAGATCTAGTGACAGCTTGCTCCTTCGGCAGGGGCTGATGGATACGCACGGCAACTAAGGCTATCTTCAACACTTCTAGCCTTCTCCTTTTCTTTTAGGAGTTCGCAAATATTTCTGCTGCCGCCTGCAACTTCAGGCCTGAATTTCACCAGTCAAACCCGTACAGCCTAGTTGAACTCCTCACAAGTCTTTTAACCTTCCCAGGAAGTAACAGACATAAATAACACCGATCCGAGGGAGAAGGTCTGAACCACCATGCTGTTGTCTTTTGCCAAGATGAAAGATGCTGACACCTTGGGGTTTATTTAAGCTGGTTTAATGCATATCACGACAGTCTCTTACTTTGCTAACCTCGGGGAGAATTACTGTCAAAGACATTCAGAAAGTTTAAGCGTGTTGTGTCAGACCGTTTCTCTTCTTGCCCTCTTAGCAATGTGCTTGAAGAGTGGGGCAAGGGATTAAGGACACACAACTTGTCCTTTGCCAAAACCATGTTATGATGATTTTCCAGGTGCTTTACTATTTATTCTGTGACCGATTAAACACATTCCTATGTAAACACTCGCTCATCTGCAATTCTCTGCCTCTCCCTTCAAGTATTTCTATAAAAAGCAGCATTTACTACTCCCCCACGGCGGCAGGATAGAAGCAGCTTTCAATGACGGATGCCATCAGCTCCATCACTTCATTACGGACTACTCTTGGACTCCGGAGAGGACACGGACTTTGTGATACTGCGTGGTAACATTTGTCACCTGTTTCCAGCACATTTTTCAACACCCTTGCCCATCTTCCCTGCCAGAAAAACAACACGTCTTTCCCACTGTAACCTGCAGTGAAACAACAATGGAAAAACATCACCTGGCATCTGAAAATTACTAGTTTACCTCGTTATTTAAGGTGTACTCATCTGTATACTCCATATGCTAATACAACACATTGTTTTCATCTTTGCCTTTGATTATTCTCTTTCAAGCTTTAACAGCCTTCCTTTGATATACCGACTACTACAATTAAAGCTTCCCCTCACCGGCTTCACGCCTCCGAATTCAGAAGATTCTCCCTACACTGAAAAAGCCCTGAGATAAAAAAAAAAATAAGCCAATTCAGCAGCCACTTCAAGCCAGAACACTGCAAGAGGCTCCAACCAAGTCCAGGGTCTTCCCTAGCTGCTGCTTGTACTAGGGACAATTCCCTGGATCCCTAAGGGAAAGAGCAGAGCGTTTCCAATTATCCCCCAGGCTTCTCCTCACTTTCAAGCACGTTCCAAAGGTAGGTTATCGCAGGCAGTCGGAGCAGTCGATTTCTCCGTGGCAGGACATCCTCTCTGAGGGGAACCCTGCCTTACAAACCTCAGGGATCGCTGCAGCAGCCACAAGCATATGCGTAAAGATGATGTGGCTGACGCGGTCTGCTGGGATTTTTGAAAGCTTATCACTGAAGCCTTCTAAGGAAACAAACTGCTACTGGAGTACGATAAAAGGCCCTCTGTGGGGTAAACGTTCTAAAAACTGATCACTTACTTCTACCCTCTATTTTCTATCTTTTAAACAAAGGGACAAGAGTAGACTGCTGGCTGGAGGTGTGCTGTTACACCTAGGGAAACGGGAAAGAGCAACCAGGACACAAAGCCTGATGATGGTCCGAAGTTATTCAGCGTAGGGATGACACGAACAACAAGGTGGATAACGACCTCACGAACAACAAGGTGGATAACGACCTCACGAAACTTTGTGGCTGGATAATAAAAGGCCAAAGGACAATCACTGCAGGAAAATATAAACAGAAGTCTATGGGGGGGGGGGGGGAATAATAATCCTACCTTCACAGATGAAACAATAACCTTCGAACTGACTATTACGATTCAGGAGAGAGCTCTCTACAGTACAGTACACAGTCTGGGCTGTTGCAACTACTTCCAAGTCAGTCCTGTTTGTTTGTTTTAATTGTTTTCATACAAGTTTTAGATTGTTTTTTCAAAGCTAAGCTAAAACAAAGAACTGGCTGGCCGCTGCGTACCACATCCTTAGGAGTCCAAAGAATGTGCAACTCAGCTATTTACAAATTTGTTATCCTGATGTAACATGGACATTCATGCCTCATTGCTTTCCAGTTACCAAACTGAACTGTAATTCAAGAAAACGTACAATTTCAGCCTGCAAATACCCTAACTAAAAAAAAAAAATATTATGAACCCAGAAGAAACCATCTAAAAGCGTTTCGCAGTTTTAGTTGTCTTGTAAAAGAGAAGCACAGCATTAATACCAGACAGCCTCCTATCTTTATTTAGCAAACAAAAGTAGCCGGGAACGTGGCTTTTCCACAGCAGTCTTTTGTCAGGCGATTCAAAGAAAAAAGTAAAGTGTTAGGAAATGACAGATTTATTCCCTAAACCCTAATGACTTAAATCCCTCAATTACCTCCCCTCTTTGTTGAAAAGGGCACACTGAGACCCTGGGATTTTACTGCAACACCAGCCAGAAACTATCTTTACAACACAGTCCTTGCCTGGATTCAAAAGGGAGAACAATATCGACGAGACAATTGAAAGCAACGTGGCTAGGCAAAATTCAGCTGGGTTGTGGGAAGGCGTGTGGAGGAAGAATCCAGCTGTAACGACCACCCTCTGCCTCGACTCAGGAGGATGCCCAAGCCGTCGCACCGTTCAGCATGGGATGGCGGGTGCGCTAGCGCTCAAACTGCAGCACGTGCCCTGCAAGAGCATTCCAGACAGTCTCTGTGCAGCACAACTTAAAAAGCAGGGGAAAGTCTAGCCATCGAGGCACTAGAGGACAAATCTCATCTCATTGTTCCGCGTGGAAAACCACTGAAAACTTAAGGGTATTAGAGCTCCTCGATCACTTATTACCAGCTCTCGTCTACCACAGTTCAATGGTTTCACACGCGTAGCCTAGCTGCTGTTTTCCTGCTTGTTTTTGTTCCAAACAGCTTTAACAGCAAGTTTTGGAGTTCTTTTTAAAAATCATTGATCGCAGTACCCTTTTTCTTTTACTAAGCTTAAAGTTAAGAATCCACGTGGCGGCGCCAAACCTTTCACTCACTTAAGAGAAGCTTGCACACGGCTAAATCTTAGATATGCAGACAATTACTCCAATTTCCCTTTTAGAAACTAACATACTGAATTCTGTGACAATTTAAGTACTTCAGCTGGAGCGTAGAGAACAATACGATGGGAAAAGAGAGTGTATTTGCGGGTCATGGCGTGTCTCGAGTTCCTACGGAGACTAATACGAAGAGTCTCCATGTTGATATTACTTTGTAACTTGGTACACGCATCTCCCACACACGAGGCAGTCCCAGACGACAGTTCACGCTGTTCCCACCAACTGCGCAATCCTCTACAGGGGCGTAAGCCAGAGAAAAATTTGGCCTTGTTAGCGTCCACTCACACACATACAGTTTCAAGAAACACACCAGAACGTCTCGGAGCAGAACCAGATCCTAGAAGATGAAGTAGACAAACACGTTGCTAACGTTTGCTGCATTAAGAGATGCTTTCTGTGTCTGCAAGACACATGAAAACAGAATGTAATTCCGCTTCCCGTAGGCAGCACTAACCAACAGACCGAGTTCTCAGGTGAAGAAGCACCGTTCAGCCCGAGTCGGGAAGCGAGTGATGCTGGCCACTACAACTTCACGGCCATGGGCCCCGAGTGGGTGCCAGCTCCCGCACAAAAAGAATGCACACATACCGGCAAGATTTACGCATCAAAAATTCTCAACATGAAACGCTGCGGTCCCTGCTATCCTTAAGCGGATTTGCACTCCAAAGGAATTCAGGGTTTGTGCGGCCAAGACAGCCAGACATTGAAACATTTAAGCAAGTAGCCCTGGCAGATCTTTAGCTTCTGTACGAGTATTCGTGAAAGCCGCGTCCTCACCACAACAGAGCTCCTGACGAGACCATTCTCACCACTTGCCATCCACTGCGTCGGAGGTGGCCAGGCAGGAAAGTTCTGCCTAGTCCTTAGCGTGGGCCTGCGGTTCTCACTTTACTTTGTTGCAGAGAAGTATTTCGGCTCAGAACTCCTGTTTTGCAAAAGATTGCAATCCTTGATATACTTCAGAGGAGGAAGGCTGCTTTGTTTTTTCACTTAACATCGACCGCCCGAATCTCAGCGCTTTGAAGATGTGTGTTCATATGGCACATCAGCAGGAAGAAGCTGGAAGAAAGTGCAGACGTTTGAGCATCCCTGCCTTAGGCAAAGTTACACCGAAAGGAAACATATCAAATTCTTTTTAAGCTATTTCTCTTTTCTAGCTATTTAGCTCATCTTAGCTAGAGCTTGCACTTTTTAAGATCTATCTTGTCCAAAAGAAACCTGAACCACGCGATTATGAGCTGCAGGAATCCACAGGCAAATCCATTTCCCGGACTCACATTTCATTTGCTTGAAGGTTACTAGCAAAATAACAAACCATCCCTCTAGAAAGGAAATATTTTTCAGCACCTACTTAAACACATTTCATTTATTTATTCCAAATATTTTCCCCAAACTATCCACAATTTGTAAAAAAAAAAAAAAAAAAAGTAAAAAGACAAGACCAAATTTATTCTTAAGCAAAGAACGTTGATTATTGCAACACACTTCCAGGTGAAAAAACATTTCTGCTAGTGTAACAAATTCACTGCCTACAGTAGAAAGCTACCCAAACACACCTGGACCACTTCAAAAATCATTTAATATCGTATCGAGAACATCAAGGACGTAACACTTGGAATTATCAGAAACTGCCCTGGTTCGTGCGCTGCTTGGGGGACAACTTCAACCCACAGTGAACCGCATGGTCCACAAGATATGAATATATACCTCTCAAAGTTTTCATTAGGTTATTCGTACAGCTACTTAGCTCTTTTAGAAGCCTGTGTCATAGCCTGTACAGTCAAGGTTGGACATCCTTACTTTTTCTCTCCATGTCATATTTCGAGTTGGTGCAATTATTTCTGGGAAATATCAGTCGAAACCCACAAAATCAAGACCTTACTGCAGTACCACGTTAACATTCTGCCCAGTGATGGAGAATCTTGCTCTTCCAGTTTCCCCAACTCCAGACTAGACAGTTCACAACAGACGACATATCGTCCTTGCCTCCAGCCATCGAAGCTCCTCTCCTTCCTTCGGCCTTACCGCCTGACTCCTCAAGGACCAAAGGCAGTTAGCAAGCCAAAACTTTCAGTACCCCCAGTATTTGTAAACCTAATCTATGTACACCTTAAAGCCACATCCTCAGCCAAACATACCCCTGTAGGTGTGTTTGTTTCCCTGCCAGGTTTAGAAAACATCATGTACATTTCTCAAGGCATCTGACTTCATGCATCGTACACAACCAGGACAAGTCTGTTGTGGGAATCGCAGATCGATCATTTTCTTGCTCTCGACGACCCAAATGTCTCCTAAGCCCGCCCTCAAGAAAGGAAGCTTCTGCTTTATCTGTTCTAAAGGCTTATGCTGAAGACACCGCTTGGCCCACCCGTTTCCTATGGTGTTAGACGCACAAGGGAAACGGTCGCTCAACTGATCTCTACAGTCTCAGATTGCCTTCTCTGTCGTTTTCATGTGAGTCTGTAGCAATCACAAGTTTGGGGAAAGCCCAGAAAGAACGTCTGGAGCTAATTTAAGTGTCTATTTATGTCTGTGGAATCCCTAAGAAGCTTACAGATGCCTGCCGTATCCCATTCAACTTGGAGCTAATTAAACCAAAACAAGGATTGTCAGTAAAGCGTCAGCAATTATTTCTTTCTTCAGCAGAGCATATAAGAAAAGACAAAAGTGGCGTTACAGTTACCTGGCCGTTTACAGATTTAGAGTTGCTATTTGCACAAAAGCGAAGACTGGAGGTAGGTGAAAGAGGTTCTATCTTCCCAAAGAGAGACTGAGTTGCTAAGAGTGTGGAAAAATGCTAGCCAAGAGCCAGACGTAGGTGGCAATATATAACAGGAAATGCAGAACAGTTTTAAGCATCGGAAGGGAAAGAGTCCAGGATAATCAGCGCCTAGCGCTGATGCTACCAATCAGTGCAATTTCAAAATGTATCCAACTAAGTCATCTCCTAGCATTTTCTGTGAAGTCACTCCGTGGGTAAGCAGCAATTCTCAAGCCCGCTTCTTTCTATGGCTGCACCTCAGGAGTTTCAAATCATGACAGAAGCAGAAAGAACTACCAGATGTCTATATCATCAGCAAACAACTGTCAAAGAGTCCGTCTTCCAACACGAGCGGGAGTCGCATTCGTCTCCTTCCTTCATTAGCCTGAGAAAGTGCCGCTTCACACTGAACTGTTGAGAAAAATATGCTGCTATTTTAATGGTAGAACAAGCAGTAAAATTCTGAGAGGGGAAAAAACCTGGTCTCAATCCTGCTATTAGGTTTAGGGTCAGGAAGGGGCCATCCTCCCCTTCCCACTAAGGTACCCGTTTAAAAGACTCCGAGGGAGGGCGTGGAGACAGAGGAGAGAAACAAGAGAGAACAGGAAGATGTCCAAAGAAGCTATTTTGCTGGGCCAGAAGGGCCAGCATGAAACATTCTCAAGGCTGTTCCAGTTTGCTCTGTTTACCCAATCTTGAATTACCGAGACATGTGCAAGCTTCAAAAAATTCAGCTCAGAAAAGCCTTCCAACGTTGATATAAATCTAAACGTTATCTATACATTATGGACGTATAAAAAGGGGGAAGAAAAGAAAAGCTCAAAGATATTCCTGCCGCGGACTTTCTTGCACCTTCTCCAATTCTTACTCATTCTGGCTAAGCCAAGAAGCAGACTGGTGGCCACATGACTCAAGCTGTTTGGCCTCTAGTCCCAGCAAGTGCTAAGAGCGCAGAGGCACACCGATATGAAATATAATTAACCATATTTTTTCCGTAACAACCCAGAAAAAAATTCTATGCGAGCTTAGTAACAGCTCTGAGGGGGATTTGTCAGGAGAGAAAACCAGGAGTGCCTCTACCGCATCCACAGGGACTTGGTTCTTCAAAGCCTCGGAGGAAGTTAGCAGGTTAATTCACTGGAAACCGGGCACCCAGCTGCCTTCAGCGCCTTCCAGCATTTCAGCCTAGCGATGAGTAGGTTCGCTCCGTATTTTTGCCGCTTCCTGAAAAGCCACAAGTGTTTAAACAGCTATCACTGGATCTAACCTTGGCTGTACGACAGCGGCCCACCCGGCAAACGGAGAGCACCACACGCTCCACACATCCTTCCACTGAAGCTATCTGATGCACTTGCTACTGCAGGTTCTAGCTTTCCCCCTTCGCTGCTCAGCGAGGGCACAGTCCATACCAAAGTAACAATTAATTTACCAATTAAATGGGAAAGGCAGGGACTTAGAGCATGCCACTTTCCTCCGAGATCCTTACGTGCATTAAGAGAAGGTCAGTCCCTACGCTCCTTCCGGAACAAACAGATTCATCCCTTCCCGCACCCTCCCTGTGAAGGAGTATCCGCGCAATACTCAGACGCAACTTGCTTCATACAAAGTACTCTGAAAGGAATTTCAATCCCCAGGTTATCATCTAACTGTTGAGAGTCCTCCCCGCAGCCACAGCAGAGTCCCGCAGCCCTGCACTGGGTAGAGCCACCCTAGGACAAGAACCAGGGAGAAGATTAGAAGGAAGAATCAAACTGCAAATTCCAATCCTAGATACTGAATGAAGGCTTGCTTTCAGCAGATATTTTTTTTTTTTTTCTTTCTGTAGACAAGAAAAGCATTTAGGCCATATGCACACACATGTGAAAACCCCTAACCAATTATTTTGTTTTGAAGATGTTACATTTAATATTATAGACACGTAATTGCTTTGGGATTTGGCATTTCCTGCATCTCCAGTCACTGCAATACATGAAAAGAACTAGGCTATCTTTAAGTGCAGGGTCCTGAAATTTAATTCTTTCCTTTATATTTCAGTGGGATCACCTGCAATACCAAAATCCAAAGCAATACTTAAAAAACAAACAGCCAAACAAAAAAACCCACAAAACTAACCACCCAACATTCCCTCCCTCACTTTTAACATTTCTTTCTAGCAGCCTGTTTAAGAGCAGGTTAAAGAAAGCGAGGACAGCCAAAGACTCACAATTGACCCCTGTACCAAAATACCTGTTCTCCATAGGGCTTCTAAAAGAGATACATTTTAATGAGACCTGACTGCTTTTCTAAGAGCAACACTCGTACACGTAAAAACACATGCAACAGCGGCATTTTGGAGCCCACACCTCCCGGGTAAAGGATCAGAGGAGTAGCAGCACAAAGGGGTCAGGTGCCAAACAGAGACAGGTTCAAGCTAACTGCGTCTGGCAGGACGCTCACGGAACATTTGAAAGCAAACTGCTCTCCAACCGTCTCCAGCCTAGAGTTCGCAGAAATGAAATGAGCTCCCCCTTCTGCTTCATTTTCTGCTCTCTGTGATGAAGGGGCAGTCTGTAAGGTACCTCCTGAATCACACTACGCAAAAAACAAGAGAAGATGCTAACGCCTGACAAAGGCTTAACACACACTCCCAGGATGGCCGGCACCGGGGTTTCATTCCCTCCTCTGGCTCACGAAACTTACATCCAAGTTTTCTACCACCCAGGAGCAAAGCCCAGCTTTGCCATTTGCTGTTCTGCTCCCACCTGCATTTGCACAGGAGAAGTATTTCTGGGTTCCTGTCCCTGCTCCAAAGGCTTTAGACACAGAAATTCAGCCTGGGAACGATGCTTATACCCTCGCCATGTCAGGCACGGCACGCATCCTGGCTGATGAGCTAGCTCCTCACCCTCATGCTCCTCCTAGGCCAAAAAAAACCGCCACAACCAACAAACGGTTATTTTACACATGAAACAGAGCAATATCAGAGGACAAAGATCCACCACTCCGTTCCAGAGCAGCTTGTAGCTGGACATTATTCCTGCATTTCCCAGGACACGGCTGTAAATATCCCTGCATATGCAGCATTTCCAACCCCTGCCTGAGCGATACAGCCCAGATGCTCCGCATGGAAGCAGTAGTCTTTCCTGCAGAGGAAAGCCTTAACGAGGACGGTTCCAGTTCTCCTGTTTGTTTTTTTTTCCCCCCTTACCATCGTCTGCCCCTACCACTAAGCACACTAATCAGCCAGGCGAGGCCTCAAGGGCTGTGAATCTTTAGTAGAGGGAGTCCTCTCCTGGTGACATCAGGTAATGCACCAAAACCCCCATCCCAAGCATCCTCCCCATCGCAGCCGCTGCTGCTTGGCTGCAGGCTTTACCGGGCAGTACCAGAGACAACCGTCCAACGTGGGCATCAATACAGCAGCAGTTGATACGGAAGCGATTTACAGCCTAATCGGTGTTGCTTAGCGCTATTTCTGGTCGGCAGGGAATACTCGCATGCCAGTCAGAAGTCACTTCAAGTCCACGTGAAAGCAGCCCAGCTCCCTGGCAAGCAGAGGCCAGAGGAATCCCACAGTGTAACGCGGGCATCGGTGCCGTACAGATGTCAGCAAGTCCACGCAGCCCGGATCCAGGCTTCGAAACACAAAAGCAGTTACAAACTGCTGCTGCCTCAGATTGTTCTATCGGAAGAGGAGGTCAAAGCGTCATACGGCAATACTGTCCTTCTAGCTGAGACAACTGACAGGTAAGTTGTCTCTTGTCCTGATGTCAACCAGGGTTTTACTTATTCTGTGCACGCTCAATGGAAAAAAACCTTCTTAAACATCAACGCTACGCAAGTTACAGGACACCTTTGAGGAACGTGAGATTTTTCCACCTCTGTCACTCCAGACAACAGAAAGAACATACAAACTTGCACTCATTTAGAGATGATCTAATACCAAAAACAAAAAAAAAAAAGAGTCAATTCTTTATTTCTAATTTGCTTCTGGTTAAAGAAGACAAAAAACAACACAGAACTCAAGTCCCTTTGTTTCACATCCCAGAGGAACACGCATACATCCTTGTCGCAAAGAACAGATGACACGTCATGCTTCTACCTGCCTCTCAAACTCTGAGGTTCACCTTGATTAGCCCGTTTCTTTGTTCTTAACAAAACAAACCCTAAATCAACTCTCTGACCTTATCCCCGTTTTGCGGAAAAGCACCGAGTACTTTAAAGGAACTAGTCTTACTTCGATTTCCTTCCCCCTATCCATTTTCACTTGACTTCAGATGTGACACTAAGACCAGAAAAGTCTCCCAGAGAGTTAATAAATGCACTGCCTCCTGCCCACCCAAATCCGTTTTCTGCAACGTGTACTCAACTTATTTTTACGATTTGTAAAGGAAGTCCTACCAACACTACCAAGTACGCGCCTGAACTGATAATGCTATTTAACTACGCGAGAGGCATTCGGAAGGCGGAGGTAAGGATTCAGAGGAAAACCACGCTACCGTTCTAGACATTTGCAGAAAACACTGGCCCTTCTGACCAGAAGCAGCTTGGCAATACGGTGTAATACTTAACCACTCTGAAAGTGATTTGGCAAATATGAGTCACTGTGAGCCTTCCTACACATAGATCTTGAGCGAACCCTGACCTTGAATTTAAGCAACAAACTACGAAAATAGATACGCATCCTAAGAGCGACCACCTTCGTTGTGCTCCCCTTTACTACTGCTCTAAATCATCGACTGAATTCTGCCTCGCTGATTTGCTCCTTCCTCCACAGGAACTATGCTTGGAAGTATTTTGTTGCAGCTAAGAGGACACTTCCTAGTTCCTAATCTTTGTGTAAGGCTTTACATGCCCAATAAATTACGGGTTTCTGTGGTTGTTCTGCCATACGGCTGCAGCCGTAAAAGGCACAGCAATAAAAGGTTGCCAACTCATACAGCCTGCCTAAATTAAGTGTTTCTGACGACTGACAGAGAAACCCTGAAAATAAAATAGGAATTACGGAAGCCTACAGCCAACACAGCAGCTATGTATAATAGCCAGCGGCACACCATAGAGCCAAAATACATTATGGCTGTTGGCTTATTTTAGTACGTACTTTTTAGCGACTGGAGCTCGAAGCTGTTGTTGTGCAACACAAATGGTGTAGACCATTCCTTACAGTTTAGTGTGTTTAGGCCCGTCAGGCACAGGGGAAGCGCTCTGGCTGCGGGAACCCCATTGCCATGAATATCAGCCACTTGCAGAGATTTCCAAAACCATTGAACACAAGTTTGTCGCCCAAAGAGAACACAAAAAGTCACTTAGCAGCTAACTCCTCTGTGTTTTGATCCAAATAACTCCTCACTGTATCAACCCGAGCCATAGATCCCAGCTTTGACTTAAATGACTCACATTTGTTGTTCTCTGATGGGGGAGACGATTGTGGATGGGAAATAGCCCTGTTAGCCCTTTTGTACGATTGCGAATGGGAAATAGCCCTGTTAACCCTTTCCTACGGGCCAGCGATGTCGTGGCAGAAGGTGGGGCATGGAGAGGAGCATCAAAGCAGAAATCCTGAAGGCACCTGCCTAACGAGTTTGCTCTCATATGCAAATACAATCTGGGCAGTCAAAGTTAACAGCGACCATCTCTGAGACCTGTGCGGGCAAGACCAACTCGAGGAAAGTTTCTTCTGCTGAGAGAAAACCACAGCTCTATTTTTGCGAGCAGAGAATTCAGAAGCCCTGATAGCAACAACTCCTGACACAGGCTTTTGGATAATATGCTCAGCCAAACACAGTTAAAATAGACCCTGTGAGCCAGCCCTGACATCTCTACTTACAAACTAACAGGAAACTAAACAAAGAATAACCAAACAAAAAAGGACAGTACGACAGGATACCTGCTCGATGCCAAGGAGAGAGACAACTGCACTGAGAGCTCTGGCTTTAGTTCATTCTCACTCATCTCCGCACATGGGATCACTAGAAGAGGTTTAGAAACATACTTTACAAGAACACTACAGCACCAACCCGTCAGCCATTTGAGTTCAGTCCTTACCCTCCTGATGTCATCAGCTCTATCACCACCAGCTGCATCCGACTGCAGAGTGCACCTGGGCATGAGCCACAAGGGTGTTACTACTCTAAACACTTATGAAAAAGAAAAAAATCAATCCCTTCTGTCTTCATTCAAGTAATTAAGCCTTTGGGTTTGCAAAATCATTTCCTCCATATAGTGACATGAACAGTTAGTTCTTTAAATAAAACACAAAAAAAGTCACCTTGAAATAAAACCAAAAAAGTCTATTCCATGCCTGGAATAGAAGTTTGATACAGGATTGTACGTGAAGTATGGCAATAGCTTAACTACACAGCGCACGTTCTCGGCCCGCAAATGCTACAAAAGGCATTTGATACCTGCTGTTAAATTATTAAATGATAATTTCACTGTAGCACGAAAAAGGAAGCACTACAGGAGAATAAGACTGCCCAGTAGCTCCAGTATTCACCAATCACGTTGACAAAATAAGTATTGTAATTATTTAGCTTCCTGCAGCAAGGCCCCAACAAAAGCTCGCTATTTACGGGGGTTGTTCATTTATTTTTGTCAAGACACAAAGAAAAGAAGAAATCGGGAAAGTAAACAGCTAAATGTTTTAAGATTCACAGGCTGGTTAAACAGAGCAGAGGAGGTGCAAAAATAAAAAGGTAGGGGGGAACCAGCCACGTAACACCATAAAGCTTTATCGCAAAGCACTGAATTCCCAGTGCAGCGTGAGTTTTTGTGGAAGTACGTGCTGTAGCTATACAAGCTGCAACAAGTACGAGACGGCAGAACTCACAACAAAACCAAACAAAAGCCTAAAAAAAAACCCTGCATATGCACCACTTGAACTTCCTTTGTCAGACACTTGCAGAGTAAACCAGCTGTCCCTCAAAGGCTTTTGGAAATGGAAGTAAAACAGTCCACACAAAAGAGCAGACACCTTGTAACAATATCCAAAGAGACCCTCAGTCTGAGCCATTTAAAACTCTTCCCAAGTGCTACTTCACCTAGACCTTTGCGGGATTTGCTTCAGCTACCCTCTGTAAAGAAAGAGCAATGCCACAGCGCTCCCAGTCTCCCTGACCCAGGGAAACACTCGCACGGGACCAAGAGGAGCTTACCCAGTGCTGTTGAGAAGAAAGAAACTCCAGACTATGTTACTCAATAAACGCGGTCCTTGAAGCCTAACAAATAATCGGGAAAGAAAGGATATTTTCCCTGCTCATACGCCATTCCTTTTCCATCAGTACGTTCCCTGTCTTGTAACCATCAGTCCCATAAATCTGAAGTGTTCGAAAACACACATTTTTTCGCTACAGCTTTGAAAGGATCAATCAGGTATGACAGCGCATTATCTCGTAACCAAGTGAGCAGCATTTAGGTGTCCGAAGGGCCCCAGACAGGCAGACACTTACTTCTGTGGGGCCGACGCCGCCAGCGCCGCTGCTGCCACCCGGGCCTCGAACTCCTCGCGCTGCAGCACGTTCCCAGAGCCGCGGAATCCCAGCTCCACCAGCTGCCGCGCCACCGCCTCGCTCTGCGGGGAAGAGAAGAGGGGCAGGGACCCCCGATTAGTGCCGAGACAGCAAGGACACCCCCCCCGGCCCTCCTCCTCCCCCACCACCGGGAGCCACCGGAGACGCTAACTCAGGAGAGAGCAGTCTGCTCGACACCCCCCAAAAACAGCGGTGCTGGGCAGCCGGGAGCTACAGGCACCAGTGGGCTCTGCCTTGCTCCCCTCTAACAAAGGCTCAGGATGGAGGACCACCAGAGGAGCTGGAGTACTCGGGGTGGGTAATGCCACCGCGGCCTAGGCAGCATCAAATAAATCTCAGCAGCCGAAGCCCTGCCCTTTCTTGCCCACCTTCCTCTGCCTGCATCACACTTGGGCCCCAGGAAAGCACCTGCACTCCTCTTTTTATACCTCCAGCTGGAAACCAATTCCCCAACTTAAACTGACAAGGCTGCAGGAGAATAGTACTGAGTAGTTGAGCTCTGGGGCAGAAGGCGGCAGAGCTGGGGATGAGATATTTCCTCCAGCTGAAGCCAGGACACCTGAAAAGCCCTAACAGTCAAAGCAACCGGGGGACAGCCCCTCCCTCTCCCACCCCAGCCAGGCTGCCAGACTCCGTCCCAATGTCTTAAAGCCAAACGGGGACTGCTGCTTTCTGAGAGCAAACCTGTAATCAACACCACGTGCCTTCTAAGTGTGAGACAGAAAAACCTTCTGCCACTTTCCCCAACGCTTTTTCCACCAAGCAACATGCACTATCATTTTTAGAGGTCACTGTGATGTGCCTTGTTTGACCAGACACATCCCTTGGAGCGATTCAGCCTAAAAATTGTGCTTTGTAATCACTGCACAAGATCTTCCCTGTTTCGGTTAAAAACCGGTGCGGCACTAGCCTGAAGCTACCTTTGCGCACCACCGTCGGCCTCAGAGTCTTCACCTCGTCCCTCTAGACGGAGGGGGTGTTTGTTTCCCTGGGTGCATTTCAACAGCAAACACTACAACAGACAGCTGCTCAAGGAAAGGGCTTCCTGGTCCCGACTTGCGCTTGGAAGCTGGCTTGCGAGCAGAGCCCTGTTCGGGCTAACGCCGCTGTGCTCCTCTGTCTCACCAGGACACCGACACCACCGCCGTGTCCCTTCCCCGCTCCAGCAGACTGTTGCTGTGCGTGGGGCTTGTCTGTGCGCAGACGCCGTGCCCCCTGCCTGCCGGGGGAAGGCTGGCCCGGGGGGCAGGAGGACGCTTTGCTCCCTGAGGATGCTCGCATCGAACGGGCACCAAAGCCTCCGCAAGCCCACAAGGCGCCCGACTCCCCTCGGGAGGCAAGCCCTGGCCCGTCCCCCGGCTGATACCCCCCGGAAGAGAAGCCCGGGGCCGACGGCGGGGGCCCACCCCGCTGGCCTGGCCGGGGCGCCCCGGGGGAGGCGTGCGCCGT
>VWZL01006281.1:95659-107650 GCA_013396915.1 Stercorarius parasiticus
GGGGTTTTTTGGTCGGTTTGGGGGGGGGTAAGTGGGCGTTGGGGCGCGGTGGCCGTGCCCAGCCCCCGGGGGGCAGCCGGGAGCTGCTGCCGTGCCCGCATGAGCAGACCCGCGTGCGGGCAACAGCCCCCCCTGCACGCCCGGTCACGCAAACACCTGTAGCCACCACGGAAACAGACGCAGGCCCGGCACACGGTGCCTCACACAGCGATTTTTTTAAGCTATTTCACCTGATTTCTGTCCACTTGCCCCCGCGTGCGTGGTTTTTTTGCCCCCCCGACCCCCCGGGGGCAGCGAGGCGAAGCCGCGCCGGGGCTGGGTGGGTAGCGGGGGACGGCGGGGCGCAGGCTGGGGACCCCGAGCCATGGCACGCCGTGGTCCGGCGGCACAGGACCCCGGCGAGTGTTCCCGGGGGTCTGGAAAGAGAGGAACCTCTGTGAGGGGGGAAAAGGCCACGTGACGGGAAGAGGGGGAACGTGGGGGCCCTTCTTCGTGTCAGAATTTTAACAAATCTACCCAAGAACCCAGAGCCAGGGCACGGCCGTCGGCCCAGCGCGCTCCCCCGTGCTCCCCGCAGCCCCTTTCCCATCTCTATGCGGATTTGTGCCTCCTTCCAAGGCGGCAGTTGCCTGGGAAGGAATTTGGGAATCCCCTTCGTTTGTTTCGTTTCCAGCTCTTTCTCCCCAGCCCCACAGTGGTAAGTCGGAGAGAGCAGACGAGAAAGAAAAAAAAACGCCACAAACCTAAAAAACGACACACTGTGCCAACCCCCAACTTCTCAAACTATGCGGGGTTTCAGCCAATGTTTTCCCCACCGGGTGATAAGTTCACTTTGGAGTTACTCGCTCTGGGCGGACGTGCCACCAGTGCAGCCCATGGTGGCCACAAGCCCGGCCTGCCCGGCCAGCGCATGGCGAAGGGATGGGGTAGTACACCAGCTTTGCAGGGCAAAAAGGAAGCCGGGGGCTCCCCGGAGGCTTCACGTTCGTTGCAACACTTGCCAACGTCGTGCCTCGAGCGGAGCTTCCAGAGGCACCGCGTCTCTCCCAGTGTGGGGCTTTGCCTAGTCAACATCCGAGACTTTTTATATCTGCAAAGCCTGCGTGAAAAGATGACTCAGAAAGTAAATGAGAGAGAGAAAAAGGGCGAATTTTACGTATTGGCCCACATTGTGCAATCGTGCCATTTTTAGCCTTGCTGACAAAGAGCTGGGAGGCATCATGCCGGGGTCCGAGGACAATTAACTTCATACATCCCTGTTATCTTCCTGGCTCCCCGGATGCCACCCATCCCAGGCTCACATCAGCCTTCTTCGTAACTAAAATTGCCCAAGCGGCCGCTGGTCACTCACCGAAGGCCACACAGCCGCCGACGCACAGCTCTCCTCGCTGCGTGCTTCCAGCAGCCAGACCCCCACCACGGTCCCCACGCGCAGAACCCCTTCCCCGGCGAGCCCCACTGCCCTCAGCACCCCAAAAAGAGGGGAAGGAAAGCTCCCCCCAGCCCTTGATTTTCCCAGAAGGTTTTTCCTCCGTGTGCAACAAGATTTAAAGGCAATATAAAGAGCTTTTATGTAAAGTAAGTACAAAAATCTGCTTAAGAGTCCAGCAATTAGTGCTGTTCAAGGCAAGATGATAAATCCACTCGGATGAAACAGGAGCAGCTGACAGGATAGTTTATGTCCGAGTCGGAGTTGCAAAGCCAGAGCCCTTCTTCTTTTCCTGGGCTGTCACAGCAATTTTCCCTCTCTCGCGTCACGCCACCGAGCGCACCCTTGCTCCCGTTGCTTCCGCAGGAGCAAAACTCCCACCGGCGCGGAAGACTAAGTGCTGCCAACGAGCAGGAAAGAGGGAAGAGAAGCGGTTTGGTCTGGCGTCCTTGCTCCCCGTAAATCCCCCGCTCCCCCGCTGAAGGGCAGGAGGCTCCCCCTTGCCTTGGGAGCGGGACTGCAGGAGGCTCCGGGCTGCTGGCCCTGCTCAGGGTGGCCAGGGTGGCCAGTTCCGCTGGCAAAGCAGTAGCCAGAAAGCTTTAAATGACATCAACAGCTGTAAATAAAAGTTAGCCGAACACATTTTGAAGTGCAAGAAACATAACATACTGAAAAAATTATCTTTATTCCTTAAAAGACCCTCCAGTTTTCTGCAGGCTATTTGTAAATTTAGCAGAGATATTTACCCATCTTTTTTAAATGCCTTCGGTCTCCTCCTGATCAGCAAACCTCTTTAATTTCCCTGCAGAAGAGTGGCCAGAGGGGAACGGGAAGGGTTGTCAGCCCACGCCACTGACATTGACTGGCGCTGGGCTCCCGCCTGAGCTCGCTAGCAGGATGCTCTCTGCCGTGGCACCGACCTCTTCATCGCCACGGCGAGACTGCGTTTTAGTCGTTACTGTAATATTACAGCCCCCGCCTCCCCCCCGCATCTTCCCACGTGCTGCGGGGCTGCTCCTGGCTGCCAGAAAACCCACCTGAAACCTCGGTGTTTCAGCAGCCACCCTTGACGTGCGAAAATGGGGTGCGACGGGAGGAGCGCGGCTTTGACCGGACCCCGGAGGCACCCAAGCTGATTCCTCAGCCGCGTTTCACCCCACAGCTCTGAAACGCAATAAATGCTCCTCTCTTCTCTTCTCCCGGGTGGGAACAGCGAGGGGCACGGGGGGAAACGTAGTTCAGCTGGAACCACAAGCAGGAGGTGACGGGGTGCTCAGCCCCTGCAGGTCGAGGGGACCCTCCTTCCTGGCGTGACCCTCCGAGGTGACAGCAGCCCCGGCACAGCAAGCGGCAGCACGGCCCGGCAGTCGCCATGGCAAACACGGCATGCTGCCCTCGCAACTCAGTCCGGGACCAGTTTTTGCCCAGAAACACACAGACCGTAGCATCGTTTTGTCATACAGGCTAGCGATCAACAAGCATTTTCCTTAAAATAAGACTAAAAAACCCCTTTTCCCTCTGAAGGAAAGCAGTGGCATCACGGGGCCAATACATTCGCTCCTCTCTTATGTGCCCGGGGAGCTGCAGGCGCCCATCCCGGGCTGGGGCAGAGGACGGCACTCCCCTATGCATCTCCTGCACATCTTTGCGTTCAATTAACTCATTTCGTTGGCCCCATGCTTCACTGAGCATTAATTACACCTAATTGTGCCTGGCTGCTGAACGGCAGATAAGCAGCACTATTTGAGCTTTGTGAATTGGTGATCGGGCCGTCCGCGGAGCACTGCCTGCCTGTGTTCAGAGTGCCGTCCCCTGCTGCGACTCGGGACCAAAAGCTGCCCCAGAGGAGCACTCGGGAGGCTTGTCTCGCCCCACAGGATATCGACTTATGAAGGAGGCACCTACGCCGATTTTTGCGCTGCTCCACCCTGTTGCCGGGACCACGCCAGCCAAACCCTCTACAGAAACGCGCAGAGCAGCTCATTTAAGCAACAATTATTTTACTCCTCCAGCAGAAGAAAAGAAAAAAAATGGCACGGACAGCAGACAGGCAAGAGATTACGCAACCAGGTTATAAAATGAAGCATGATTATCTTTTATTCCGGCGTCCCCATCCATCCCCATGGTGGAGCGCGCGCCCTCGTGCCAAAGCATTTGCTGCCGCGTGGAGCGGCTGCGTCCAGCCAGGGGCTGCCCAGGAGGACGACGAGCAAAGAACCACCATTTCAACGGAAATAACCGTGTGTAACGTGCTCAGACCTGCAGAAAAGGCTGGGCAGTGCCGCTGGCCCTGGTTATTGCTGCTGGGCACTGGCAGGGCTGGGGGGCGGGGTTTGGTAACACGAGCCCACCTGGGCTAATATTAAGGCTTAACCGGTGAGGTTCAATGCTACCGTTTTCTGCATGTATGTAACACAGCTAAGTGCTGATAAAAAACTCCATACGCGCAATTCCTCCACAGGTAACACCACATGGGAGAAACACCTCGATCGTCAGGGCCATTAGGGTAGCGCGGGTGGGAAAAAACACTTCCAAAGGTACGAGTAGCTGTAACAGCGTTTATTGCCACGTCGCCACGCTCGCTATGAAGTAAAACCCTTTCCCCCGCCTCCGTAAGTGCGTTGTGAACGATAAAATAAATCAGCAGCGCAAACCGTCGGAAGAAACCGGTGGGCAGCCGGGGGCCGAGCGCATCCCCGTCCCCGGGGAGCAGGGCTGCGGAGGGGCTGGGGCAGAGGTATTTTAAACACAGACGTGAAGCCGTAACTTTGATGGACGGGAGGAGACTCGCTCCTCCAGCTGTCCCGGGAAGAACGGGAGAGAGCACCAGGAGTGGGGCTGCAAACGGCCGCCCTCCCCAAGCCTGCAACCCTTAAAAAAGAAAAAATAATAAAACATATCTATTATTGCCAACAAAGAGCTTTAGGACCCCCTGGCACCACAGGTAAGGTGGATGAATCTGGTGGGCTTGGTGGTCTCGTGGAAGGGAGGGGCTGGTTTGTGAGAGAAAGGGAAGGGGCAGACCTGGATACATGGTGTCTGAGGTATGGTCGGAGGAAAAAAAAAGTGCTGCGAAAGGAGATTAAAAAAAAAAAAAGAAACAAGAAGGAAAAAAAAAGCACTTAATAGGTTGGCTCTGAACATATCCCTCGTATGAAAATGATTGTCAGAAGAGTCACTAGTGAAGATAAGCTAAGAAAACGTGTTCTCCATAGAGGTACCTTTCTGCTTCTTTCGCCAACAGAAAACTAACCCCAGGTCCATCAAGCGTTTTCCGCTCACCACGGGAATAGTCTTTGGAAATCCCAAGTGACATCGTCCGCCTCCGAGGATGCCGTCCGCTTTGTGGGGTGAAAAGAAGACCCTGAGCCCATCACGGCCACACAGAGCCTCCCCATGTCCATCCGGGGAGGGGGGACGCATGTCCCCCATGGGGTCACCCCAAAAGCTGCCCCGGCGCCGGCCCCCCCGCCGTGGTGTGCTACCCGAAGCGAAACTTCAGACGGTACTTGACGGGGCCGGGGTTTTTCCGAGGTGGGGATGGGGCAACCTTTGGTTTCGGCGGCGGCTTCTTTTCGGGGAGGGCGACGGTGAAGGCGAGCTCGGGGGGCTGGGGCTGCCGAAAGCGGGGCAGAAAGTGCGTGGAGACGTGCTGGGGGCGGGCGCGGGGGCTGCAGCCCCGCTTGGCTTTGCCCCGCTTGTTGAGCGCCACGTACCACTGCCGTCCCGAGCGCGGGCTGCGGTGCACGGCCGAAGCGTAGGTGTTGTAGCTGTTCTCCTGGAAACGCTCCCGAAAATGGCAGTCCGCCGTGAACCGGGCCTGCGGGGACAGAGACGGGGGGCAACGTTAGCAAAGGGCTGGGTCTACCCCTCTCCCGCCCCGCCACGCTCACTGGATTTTAACGTCTCCCCCAAACCAGGTCCGAAGGGGCGAGCAGCAACACGGGACGCCTGGGGAACCTACTCTGAGGCCAGCAGGCACCCAGCGATTTGGAAAAACCCCAACACGGATACTTTCAATAGCCGCTTTCCACCCAACTTTGGACTTTCTTGGACAGAAGAGGCTCGGTCTGCCCCATCAGCATCCTCCCCTCTCGCCCCAGCAGAGCCCTTCCCTCCCGCGCTTCCCACCGACCGCAGGGAGACGCGGCTCCGCATCCCTGCCGAGGACCCCGGCGCTGAGCCCCCGCTCCACCTCCCTCCCCACCCTCGCACCCCTCGCCTGGGCACTGAATCATCGCTTAATAATCTGCAAAGGCAATTTGCATGCAGATTTTCATCGCTTCGCTGAACGTGGCTTTCATTGTATTGGATTTTTTTTTTTTTTTCCCTTCTTCTGTGTCTCAAATGAACTCGGAGCATTTTGTCCCTCGATAACCTGAAATTACTTGCAGCCCAAGAGCGTCGCCTCTTACAAACAAGGTGTCCACACTCGCTCCCAAACAGCCCAGGGGAAAGGCTTCCCACTCCCCGAGAGGACAGGCTGAATGCTGCCCGTAACAGCTCCTTCTTGTCAAGTGGGAGAAGGGGAAAAAAGAAAAAGCATGCAGGAATACAAAATAAGAGCCGTAATGCCCCGGCTATGTACCCATGTCCCTGGGAGCCCTCCAGGGACCCCTCTGAAACCCTTCGCCAGGCTTTAAACTGGCCACGGACATGGTCCCTGGTGCCCTGACAAGCAACGCCTCAAAACTATTGAGGTGAAAGGGGCGCTGAGCTCTCCAGCCTCGAAACCCCCAGCAATGGAGAACGAGACAAAACCCCCAAGCGGTGCCTGACAACCACGCAAAAGGCCAACTGCCTGGGATCCATTTTAAACCCCTAATTTAACCGGAGAAGCTGCGTCCTACAGTAGTGGCAGAGTCCCCAGCCTGCCACGTGCCCTTTCCCTCGTCGCACTTAGAATTAAGTCTCCTTTTGCTCTCCGCTTGAAAGAAACGTCACCTCGGTGACTCATTTTTGCTTTCCCTGCCTGTTAACACATCCTCGATGCCGTATCGCCCGTGTACAAGTATTCACCCTCCCGAGGCGAGGCTGTGCTGGCCCCTCGCTGCTCCCCGAAGCCCCAGCACGGGCAGCGGCGCTCGGGCGAGACACCCCCGCGTCGGCCGCTGCACGGGGGGGTTTAGGACCGACCGAGGCAGCGACGCACGCATGAAAGGGTGCTCAGCGCTAACGGCCCCGAAACAGACCCTGCGTTTTGCAGCGGGATCTGGGCAAATGGCAAGAACAAGGTTTTTTGGTGCAGGAGATGACGTTGTCTGCCCTGCCCCGGGCATCAAGGCTGGGCACGGCCACGGATCCCACACCCAAACCCGCTCCAGTGGGCTTTGCCAGCGATGCCATGACCAGGAGAAGGTGCTCGTGCTCCCTCTCGTATGTACCCCCCGACAGGCAGCTGAGCTCGATGCTGCTTTGCTCGTGGGAAAGCCGCATCGGCGTTTCCAACCTGGCCCGGCAATTTTAGGTGAATGCCACCCCGCAAATGGCTGCCCGGCTCCCCGCCTGGAGCATCGCAGGAAAAGTCCCTGTTTAAAGTGTTTTGGGGGAGCTGCTCCCTAACAGTCAGAGCAGCATGCCCTCCAGAGTGGGATTTGGGAGAGTGGGTGGTCCCCGGTCCCGGCCAGGGAGGGATGCCATGGACTGCTCCCAGCGGCGGCGCAGAGGGCAGGGACCCGTGGCCAGTGTGCGGGGGGAAGCCCTCGCCCCTGGACAGCAAAACCGCCCCAGCAGCCCATCAGGTGCCGCGTCGCCGTCGCCTCGACAGGCAGGAACCGCACCGTCGCAGACGGGAAAAAGCACTTTTCCCGGGACGGGGCAGGCGGCATGACCATGGCGCTGGCCGGCCATCGCGTTCCCTCTGCAGCAGCTCCCGACCCCATCACTGAGAGCAATCCTGAAGTCAAACGTCAAAACCCAATTCAACGGGGATTTGTTCCAGTTTGGTCGACTCGGAACAACTCCTGAGAATGGAGAATTTCCCGAGACCCCCGCGGGCAAACCTCTCCTCGGGGGTTCGTGACGGCCGCTGCCGAGACCGACACCAAACCCCCTCCTGCCCGTTCCACGCTAAAAATGTACGAACAGGGGACTGAGGATTTAACAACGAGGAAAAAGCCATCTGTGCACGCAACTGATAATTGCCGGGATTACTGTCATTTTCTGAAGCTGGTGCCTCTAAAAATGAACTGCTTGGTAATTTAATTAAGTTGCCATCAGAAAAAAAAAAAAAAAAAAAAAAAAAAAAAAAAAAAAAAAAGAAAAAAAAAAAAAAGGAAAAAAAAAAAAGAAAGGAGGAGGGCTGCTGTAAAGCAGCGAGCTGGGATAAAGCCGGGCCCCGAGAGCTGGTTTCGAAGGAGCCCGAATCCCGGCAGGAATGACTTTTATCTGCAGTTCAGCACAAAGTCACCGGAGTGACTCCCATATCAAAGCGCTGCCCTGAGTGACGGGCGCAGGACGCGCTTTGTACTGCTCAAAACTCATTAGGCCATGAAATAACTTTATCCTGCCAAGGCAGGAAAGAACAACAGATGCCAGGTTTGCATTATCGGCATTATTTAGCCCAGCAATCTTTAGACATTTGGGTCAAGTTTCTGCAAATTCGCAGCTTTCATCCGAGCGGGGCATCGTGTGTCCTCACCCCCTGCTCTGACCCGCCTAATTGAGGTCCCTCTCCGGCACTGCCCTTTGTGTGCCGACAATTAACCGTACACCGACGAGGTTTGATTTAATTTCTGCCTGCGCCAGGGCATAAATCAAGGCTTCAGCTCGAATAAGGGGCCCATTGTACGCTGCGAGGGAGGGGAGGCTCTGGAGGGCCCGGGGATCACGCTGCTCCTGCTCCCCTCTCCTCTCCTCTCCTCCCTTCACCTTCCCACCGCCCTCCTCCTGCCCCATCTCCATCCCTCCTGATTTCCTCCGCGCAGCCATTCCCCCTTTTGCCTGCATGCCGTTCCCACTCCTACTTTGTTTCCCAAAATAAGCAACCACGTGGTCAGCCTTTAAGCATCATTAGGTTTCAGGAGCAACACTCCAATAAGAGTCAAGGGAGAGAGAGGCGAGTTCATAAATCTCACTGGGAGGCCGTCTGCGGGCGCGGGGGGCGTAAGCACACCAGCGACATCCACCTCATGAGCGGGGGGTTTGGCCCACGCCTCGGGGCAGGCAGTTGGCTTTTCCCTCTTCCCGGCTACCAGCCCTGAGCACCCTCCCCGGGAACCACCTCGGGTGACAGGTTGTCCAAGGCGCTGCTTTAAAATGCCCTTCTTTGGCTGTTGCGTTTATACACAGCTCTAAAACACAATCACTTTCAGGTAAACACAGTGGTTACTTCCATTTGTTTAAAGGACCGCTAGAACAGGAAAAAATGAGGCAGCGGCACCTTGAAGTTGGCGGGGGGGGGGGGGGGGGGGAAGTGGAATCAACTTATAGGATTTCTTCCACGCAAAAAGCCTGGGAGAAGCCCAATTAGACCTGCAGGAAACGCCAACCTTTAGGAAAACAGGAGTTACTGTGATTTTTCCTCTCTAGCGGCACCGCTGCCGCAGGGGCTGGACCTCGCCTGCCCGACGCCCCGTGGGCTCTCGCCACGGGACTCTCCCCCAGGGGACAACCCAGCCACAACCGGGGGGGCTCCTGGCCCCGCGTGTGCCATCCCCCCAGCAGACGTTTGGCTACAACCGTCTGCGCGATCTGCTGCAGAAGTTGCTAAAAATAAACTGCCAATGCTCAAAGAACGAGTCCTTTTGATGCAAATACCCAACTGCAAGGGGAAAAAAAAAAAAAAAAAAGAAAGAAAAAAAGAGAAGGCACTTTTCTTGGTCAAAGGCAGTCAGCAAGGATGCGGGCTCCGGGGGGTTGGCTCCACCTGTCCCCTATCTGTCTGCGCCTTGACGATGCCACCCGGCGCGGGGCCGAAGGGGCTCGGCACAGCGGGGCCCCTGCCTGGGAGCATCGCTGCCGCGTAAAGGTGTCACAAGGCCTTTAATAAACAATACATACTGATAAGCAGGGGGGGAAGGGTTACTTACACTTGCATGGAGTTTTCCTTTTTTTGACATCGCTAAAAATTTGTTGCTGAAAACTCCTCGTATTCCTACAATCCCCTGAGACACAGCAAATATTTCCAAAATACCTAGGATGACAGAAATCCCAAAATAAATCACAGTTCTTTTCACATCTGTGTGACAAAGAAATAAAAAAAAAAAACTAACAAAAAAAATCAGTCCCATAGGTTTGCATTCCTCTCCACAACCCTGCTCCTCGGCTACCTGGCGCCACGCAACGTTCCTGCTCCGTCCCTCTGCCCCATAAAGGGACCTGCATCAACTCCGGGGCAGCAACAGGGTGGTAGGGTGGGGTTTTTGTTTCCAAAAGCTGCATTTCAGAGGACAATTTCCAAGACTGCTGCGACTGAGCAAGTTCACCCCCGGGGCACCACCTCCCTGGTGCCTACAACCTGCTTGATGAGATCAGCCTTGCCATCCTCCTCCCGTACACTCCGGACTCCAGAAATAAAGGCGTCACACACACCCATTTGGGGCTAGAAGGACCCGTAACGGTTTCTTAGGCCCCTCCTCGCAGCAGGACTCGGGGAGCGGGGCGCTACGCAGCGCAGCCACGAGAAAATAAGCCTTTTTCTGCTCAAACGGGTATTTTCTGAGCAGGATTGTGCCCTGAGCCCCAACCTCCGAGCATCATACAGCAACGGCACCGAGACGTTTTGCTTCCCCACGGAGCGCGGTGTTCCCCCGGGGCAAGGGTGGCAGCAGGGGTCAGGCGTCCCCCCGAATAACCCCCGCCAGCTGAGGGGAGCACCACATCCCCAACATTGCCTTCCCACCTTGGGAAAAAAGCATCGCTACCCCCGGCTGCAGCCCTGGGGGGGTCTCGGTGGCCCCGGTCCCAGAGGAGGGAGCCCGTGAGAGCATCTCGCCTGGCCCCAGCCAAGGGACACGTGGATTAACGTGCCAAGAGCAAACATGAACCCGCCGTTAAATCCCCGAGGCCAGGGGATCGGATCACCGCTTCCCATGTTTATTTTAAGGAGGAAGCGCAACTCCCGGAGGCGCCTGGGTCCCAGCACTGAGCGCCTGGGGGATACTTTGGGGGACTGGTGGTCCACCCCTCCTCACCCCACATGCCCCAGGCTCCCGGGAGGCATGGGGCTGTGCAGCCCCACTGAAGAAGGCACGTACCCTCTCCAGCACGCTCCCTGTCCTCCAGCGCTCCCCAAAACTCACCATCCGTGCTGCCTGGCAGACCTACTCCCCATTATTGGGGTGCCCTGCGTCAAGCCCAGTTTCGCAGGGGACAAAGCTGGGGTTTCCCTGCCAAAAGGTGACATCTTCCCCGTGCGGGATGGCTCCTCGGGAATCCCACCACCATGTGCCCCTGGCTGGGTCCGGCTCCACTCTGAAGTGCGGAGCTGCTGCCACTGTCGCCTTTCCGGGGAGAAAATGTCAGATAAAAGAGGAAGGAACTTCACATAATCCAGGTCCCTGCGAGACAGCTGTGGCATCAAAGGGACACACGTCTCACTGGGGAGAGCCCCTCTGCCGTGCCGCTGCGGGACAAGGTCCAGGGGGCCACGGCACAGGCAGCCCCTCCAAACTCACCTCTCACAGAACAGCCCCCACGTGGATGCCCCGTTTTACCATCCATCCCTTTGCATCCTGGCCACACACCCGCAGTGCTCCTCAAAACCCCAAGCAGGGCGTCTGGCCCCCCGGCACCCCTGCCTGCCGGCTGCCCTCCTCCGCGGGGCCACGGCACAGACCCGGGCCCGAATTATTCGGCCCAGGCCAGATGTGGCTGTTTTTCCGTGAGCAGAGCCCACAGCTCGAGCCATGTGTGCTGCCAGGGTCACCTCAGGCCCAAGCCCTCAGGCTCTTTAAGTGATTTTTCATCCCTGCCTGCCATTTCATTCCCTCTAACAGGATATCACAGCAACTCCGGCCCGAAGGATAAGCCATGAGTTAGCACAGCTTTCTCTCCCGGGAACGTCAGCCTCAGTCCTATTTTTAAACTGAATATATCCTACCGCTGTGCTGGAAGAATGAGAATGCAGAAGGAAGGATGGAAAAGTTACACAGGGGAAGGATGGACAAGGGGTGCGAGGGAGAGCCCGGTGCAGCGTCGTCCCTCCAGTACCCCGACGAGGTGCTGTGGTGGGAGCACGAACCTCGCGCCTTCGCTCTGATCCCCCCCAGAGTCGCTTCCTCGAGGAGGGCGAACCCCGTGGGGCGGCACTTCCCGAAGCGAGCAGGGCAGAGCTGGCCCCACTCGCCGGGCAGCGTCCCACCAGAGCCCGTGGGGCGCAGCACCCCCAGCGCCCCCCGGGGGGGAGGCAGTCCCCCAGCCTCACCTTCCCTGAGGCTGCAGCTCGCCCCGGGTGAAGGCGGCGGGGAGCAGGGGGCTCCATCACCCCAGAGGCACCCCTAAGGACGGGGACGCCGCAGCGCCNAGGAGGAGGAAGGCGCGGCGGCGTTGCGGCCCGGCTGCGCCCCGCCGGGCACCTGATCCCGCCGGGCGCGGGCGGGCAGGGCGAGGAGGAGGAGGAG
>VWZL01006283.1:9127-20928 GCA_013396915.1 Stercorarius parasiticus
CCGCCGCTGGCAGCAGGCACCCTGCAGGTATAATCTGCTGGGGCACTGGGCTGAGCTGGACGTGCCCTGGCACTAGGGATTAACAGTTTATTAGCCAGTCGTCTCTATAATCCTTGGTCAGGCTGGGCCCAGCCCAGGGACTGACCCTCCAGGGAGAAGCAGAGGGCGAGCACAGAGGGCACCTCTCCACCACGAGACCCCAGAGACGCAGGGTCAGGGTGCTGCGGTGCGAGACCAGGGTGGCTGCTCCTTTGGGGACACCCTCCGGGGTCCTGCAGCAGAACGAGGGACAGGAGACCCCCAGGTTAGTGCCCTGGAGGGCAGCTGTCAGCTCCAAGTAGCCCAGCAGGAAGCTGAAGCCTCCACGATCCATCTCCCTGCCAGGAAAAAGTGGGATAAGAAAATGCCGAGGATGTGGGACACACACTGAGGCGGGGAGGATGGTTTTACAGCCTGGCAAACCCAGGGGGAGAGCGGTGCACCCCTCCTTCCCTGGGAAGGAAGAACCCTGACCCTAAGCCTGACCCAGTGTCGGGCAGTACAGAACCTGCTCCCCTGCAGGGCTGGGGCAGAGGGATGATGCCGGGGCACTCCCATGCCTGGCACAGGCATCAGGCAGCAGCCACCCAGGGATGGGTTGCTCCAAGCTCAGCTGGCGTCAGGCTCCCTCCAGCCCTTGCTGGGGCTGCTGGGCTGGCAGAGCTGCAGCTGGCAATGCTCAGCTGCCAACCCCAGCTTCGCAATTTCCTCCTGGCAAGACAGACCAGGGCACCTGGCATCCCCTGCAAACCACTCCGGTTTCNAGACCAGGGTGGCTGCTCCTTTGGGGACACCCTCCGGGGTCCTGCAGCAGAACGAGGGACAGGAGACCCCCAGGTTAGTGCCCTGGAGGGCAGCTGTCAGCTCCAAGTAGCCCAGCAGGAAGCTGAAGCCTCCACGATCCATCTCCCTGCCAGGAAAAAGTGGGATAAGAAAATGCCGAGGATGTGGGACACACACTGAGGCGGGGAGGATGGTTATACAGCCTGGCAAACCCAGGGGGAGAGCGGTGCACCCCTCCTTCCCTGGGAAGGAAGAACCCTGACCCAAACCCTAAGACTAACCCTGACCCTAAGCCTGACCCAGTGTCGCGCAGTACAGAATCTGCTCCCCTGCAGGGCTGGGGCAGAGGGATGATGCCGGGGCACTCCCATGCCTGGCACAGGCATCAGGCAGCAGCCACCCAGGGATGGGTTGCTCCAAGCTCAGCTGGCGTCAGGCTCCCTCCAGCCCTTGCTGGGGCTGCTGGGCTGGCAGAGCTGCAGCTGGCAATGCTCAGCTGCCAACCCCAGCTTCGCAATTTCCTCCTGGCAAGACAGACCAGGGCACCTGGCATCCCCTGCAAACCACTCCGGTTTCACGCAGCCCCTTCCCCAAGCTAGTCCTCCGTAGCTGGATGCATGTCTGGCCTAGAAAACCACAGGCTAATTATATTTAGTCCAGCAGCTTGCAGGCTTTGAGCTGAGGCACATTCCCCATGCACACGAAGGTGAGTCAGGAGCAGGAGCCCAGATGACTGGGGAGAGGAGGAGATTCCAGCTGCACCAACGCAGCCCCATGGGGACAGCCCTGCAGTGCCATGGGGACAGCCCTGCAGCCCCAGGGACGCTGGCCTGTGTGGCTCTGAGACCATGGAAGGTGCTCGGTGTCTCTTTCCCTGTTCCCCGGGGGAGCCTCCAGCTCCGCAAACCTGGCTCCAAGGGCTGGAGGGCAGCTGCTGTGAGCGGCGGGTAGGAAACACCAGCAAGGAGGCACGGAGCCTCCTGCTTCTTCCACTGCCTCTGGAGAGGAAGAAGAGGGATCTCGCAGAGTTCACACCCCAGTTCCTGATGGGGACAGGGAATGGAATGGCAAAATGACATTAATTCCAAATGCAACAGCTACACTCTCCTGGGACCTCCCAAGCAGTGGCTCCNCGTGTGGCCCCGAGCCCATGGAAGACACCCAGTGTCTCCTTCCCTGTTCCCGGGGGGGGAGCCCCCAGCCCCACAAACCCAGCTCCAAGGGCTGGAGGGCGGCTGCTGTCAGCGGCAGGTAGGAAACACCAGCAAGGAGGCNCGCTCCTGGAGCCGTCCCTTCCCAGGGGACAAGCGTCACCCTTGAGGCTACATGCCGCACGTCGGCCCCAGCTCCCCCTCGAGCATTTCTGGCTCCCCTGTGGTGAACCTGACGACAAACTGCCCCAGCACGGAGAGCTCAGCACCGGGATATTTATAGAGGGCTTGTGTGAGCTGCCGCCACCATCCCCACGGGCTGCCGACTAGGCGACAGTGCTACCAAGGAGCCGGGCTGAAACCATGCGTGTTCACTGACCGCGTTTGTGGTACCCTCCGCAGGGCTCCGGCAGCAGCTGGAGACTCAGCTCAGCTGTCCTGCTCCAGCAGCGTGAGCAGAAGTGGCTTTGCCAGCGCCAAGAGGGACAGGAGCGGCAGCAGAGGGAGCAGGGCGCACGCCGGCCAGGCGCCAGTTGCTCTCCCCACGCTCACGCAGCCGGGGTTTGCACCCGAGCGGCGCCTTCACACCCGCTGCACGAGGTGCTTTCCAGAAGCCGCCAGCCTGGGTCCAAGCTCAGCCTGCATGCCCTGGGGAGCACCGGTGGCATAGGGGGACCAGGGACCTGGCTCCAATGATGGCCCTGACAGAGCCAGCCCGGTGGCCGCCACGTGCGTGCATGCATGTCTCCTGGCCGAAACGCAGCCGCTAGTGACTCCAGCCACCCAGGCAGGGGAGAAATATGTTTGCAAACAAGAAGTGAAACTGCTCTGCTCGGCTGCATCGCTCATCGTCTTCGCTGTGGCAGAGCCAGCTGTGAAGGGTGCGCAGCTGGACAGGAGCAGAGAGAGACTGCAGACATGCCAGGCAGGGAGGGCAATGCCATGCCAGCCACAGGCAAGCACCAAGGGCTGGGTGCGCTGCCACTATGATCAGTCTGTAACTGGAGGCTCTCTGGCTCCATTTCCCTTTTTCCCCTCAGCTCTCTTCTCTGCTTCGCCCTTTCCCCTCCTCCTCTCAGCCTGCTTTCTCTTTTCTTCCCTCCTGCAGAGCTTTATTTTCCTTTCTCTCACCATTTGCCACCTTGCAACTGAAAACACTCTGTACTTCCCCATTACAAACAAGTTCCCCAGCACCTTCCTGCCCTTGCAGAAAGGCAGTTGCAACACGAGCCCCGACAAACGCGAGGCTTTTGCAAGACCGATTCCTGTCACTCACGCGCCAAAACTCCAGCAAACCTGGGGAGCTTCGCCTCCTCCGGCAGCGCTAAAAACGTGGTGCCAGACACGGGGCTTGAGAAGGGCTCTGCTGGCCCCATCCTCCCTCCCCAGCCCTGGCGTGGGCCCCCAAGGGGGCTCTGCACAGACCCCCAGCTCCCTCCGTCGAAGCGAGCAGGAGGAAGGCCGGGTCCAGCCTTCCAGCTCCTCACATGGAGTTTGCCCTGAAGACAGTCCCAGGTTTGCCCCTGAAGAACCTGAACCCCCCCGGGGACACTCAGTGGCTTCCTCTGCTGAAGAGGAGGGAAGGAGGGGACACTGCAACCCAAGTTGTCCCCCTCGCCCGTCCCCTCCTGTCACCGCCAGCTCCAGAGCTGTGGGTAGCAAAGGTGAATGAAAAGCCCCCACAATCGACATGAGTGGAACCAGAATCAGGCCCCGAGATGCCGTGACCCACACAAAGAGATCACTTGTGCCTCGTGAGCCTCTGTCCCGGCCAGCTCAGCAGGCGCTGCCCAACTTCTCCCTGCTCCTGCTGAGGCGGGCAGTTCCCACCAACCACTGGGCTCGGGGCGAGGAGGATGTGGCCGTGGCACCACGCTCGCCACAGCCTCGTGAGCCCTGCCACCCCTCCTCTGCCAAGCCAGGCAAGTCGCAGGGGCTGCCAGAGCCGGGCCAAGCACAATGGTGGCCACGCTGGCCTTGGGAAGCCAGCATGCAGCCCAAGGAACCCCAACAGCGGGATGAGCCCCAGGAGACCCTGCCCGGAGGAGTCGTGGCCCCATGGGAGCAATTCACAGCAGGAACCCAACTGGCCCATCACAGGACAGCGATGGAGTGACAAGGCAGATCTGCAGAGGGACGATAAGGGGGACCGCCCACTTACCAAAGGATGCCGCTCGTGGCCGCGGGTCAAGCCCTGGGCCTGCTTCATCCAGACACATCCAACCTGGCGTCCCTGCTGCCACCGTGCAGTGCTTTCCTCCGCAGAGGAACTGGCGTGCCGCCCTCACTCCTCGGGCGACAGCTCCATCTGCCGACACGCGGCCCCACAGGGAGCTAGTGCAGGGGAGGAGAGCCCCAGCTCCAGGTCAGGGCTGGCCCCAAAGGGGTCCTCTCTCTGCAGGGAGACACCCAGCTTTGGGGGGGTCCCAAAGGCAGCTCTCCTCCTTCAGCAGGGCTTTTCCAGGATGGGAGGAGGAAGCCATGCCGGATGGCGGCACCGTGCTTGGTGGTGGCACATTTAGCCAGGGCATCACCGCGCCTCCCTGCCCTTCCACCCAGGGATGTGCTGTGGCCAACACCTCCTCGGAGGGGGCAAATGAGGACAGGCTGAGAGAGCTGGGGTTGTTCAGCCTGAAGAAGAGAAGGCTTCTAGCAGCTTTCTAGTATCCAGCTGCTCACCTCCCTGACCCGATCCCGGATCCTCCCTGACCTGGCCCTGATGGTTCAGGGACACGTTACACATGATCTCTCTGCCCGCAGTCCCTGCTACGCATAGCGATGTGTACCCATCACCATCAGGGCGTGCAGGCTCAGAGCTCAGCCCAGGGCACAGCCACCGTGCCACAAAAAAAAAAAAAAAGACAGGCCAAAAAAGACAAAATAAATAAAGGAAGCGGCAGGAGAGCTGCCAAGGAGTGACTGCTGAGCTCCCGTTATCCCGTCACCAGAGATAACAGATCACTTCCTAGAGAGAGGGGAACCCCAGGATCTCCAAAAGTCCCTTTCATAGGGAATCTTGCAGCCAAACAACTGCTGGAAGCTTCTTTTCCAGGTCTCTGAAACCAGCCAACGAGGGGACGGGCTCGGTGAATTGCCAGAAGGGGACGATAAACAGCCGTGATGGAGCAGGAGCCTCAGCAAGGCACTGTGTAACCGTCCAAGCAGACCCCATGCTCGGCACCCACCCCGCCCTGCACACGGTCCCTTCTGAGAGACATGCTCCAAGCCCTCCCCAGCTTCCCAGCCCTGGGATAAGGGCACACACCTCTGACAGTTCCCCCTGAAGGTCTCTGCTTTGCAAAGCGATCACCTTCCTGGGGCAACACAGTCCAGGGAGCCTGGGGACCCTTCCCCATACAGTACTGGGGACTGTGAGGGTTGGACTGGGCGAGACGCATCCCTGAGGAGCAAAGGAGAGAGAGGTCCAGGGAGCCCAGAGACCCAGGCAAAGCCGAGCGTACAGGAGGCACACAGACGCAGAAGCAGCTTTCGCATGCGCAGTTTCAAAGCCGAACATCCTGCCCCGTCTGTCTGCAGCTGTGCCGGTGCCCCGAGTCCAGCACTCACGCCACAAACCAACACAGAACCAAAGCTGTGTCCAGGGGATGGAGCCAGGAGCCCCTGGCAGGACCCTCTGCCTGACCTGCTGCCCAACCAGTGGGTCCCTGAGCCCCCTGGCCCCCCTCACAGAGAACAAGACCCACAGCCAGGCTGCTCAGTGCGGCGATTCCTGTGGGAAAGGGATAACACAACATCCACTGCCATTCCCAGTTTGCCAGACCAGCATGTTCCTGGTTCCCCAGCTCAGAGACGTCAATTTCAGCTCAGAAACAGGCATCCTCAGGCACGGAGAAGCCCCACAGGGACACTAATGGGGCGGTTTTCAAATGTCAGCTCTAAGTGAAAACCAGAAATTAAAAGATTCCTCCCCACTTCGTTTTGCTAAACCATGAATTTTGGTAACCACATTTCCCAGTTTCACCTGGTGGTGTTAACTCCTTTAGCACCCAGTCATGGTTATTTCACGAGCAAGCGACAGCCAAAGCCCTCCACCGCCAGCCGAGAGCCCCCTCCCCAGCACCGCACAGAGAGAAGAAAGGAAAGTTTCTGTACCTCGGGACTTACTGTGTGTTTCTTAGTCATTCTCCAGAGGATGCACGTCAGGAGCATGTGGCCCAGAGCCGACGTAATAAAGACGATGAAGGCGTTTTCGTGGATTGCTGAATCAACAAGACAACAGGTTTCCTGTTAAATCTGAGCCAAGAGCAGAAGGGGGACATGGGGCAGGCTTCGGGAGGGTGTGGGACTGCTTTCTGTGGGATGCGGTCCTGCTGGGAGTCCCAGCACCCAGGAGGTGCTGTGTTCCAGCATGAGGAGTGGTCCGGGAACCAGGGTCTTTGCAGGAGACAGGCACAGCACAGCTCCACACTCCCTGAGCCCACACAGAGAAGGGGAAGGAGGATTTAATGACAAAGCTGCTCGTGTGTGCCTCAGCCCCCTGTAAGCCTGGGGCTGGAGAGGGATGCAAGTTGCTGGAAGACTTATCCCAAAGGTGCCAGGAGGGTGTTTATGTGCTCTGGCACCTGGTCCGAGAGTCTCCATTGCTTTGCAGGGCTGTAAAACCTCAGGCACCCTCGAGAGCAGCTCAGCATCACCACTAGTGTTCTAGGGATGGGGAAACTGAGGCACAGAGGATGATTTGCAGAGTGAGCCAGTCCAAGATCCACAAAGGGTCATCTTCTGGCCTCCTGCATTATTTACCTGCCAATTAACAGTTGTCATCAGCCTCATCACTAGCCCCGAGGCCGTCTCGTGTGTCACTGAACTAGCACAGATTCAGGGTCCGTCTGGAAATGCAGCTGCAGCAGCACTAAGCCAGAGCAGCTCACGAAACCCCAAAGCCACACACAAAGCCCATGCAGCTTCAGGTGAGTTATTTTCACATGAGTGCTTGTATTTAAAAGAGTTTCCCAGCCTCTTCTCCAGGAACTGAACCACAGGCTGAATTCCCAACCACCCGAACGTAAGAAATGATCTTCCCTGCTTCCCATCTCCATTCCAGGGGAAGGAAAACCACATGAGGAGTGATGGTAAAGGCAGCTGTTAGAGGTGAAGATGCGAGCCATGTCCTGCAGAGATGATTAGCCTGAGCCCATTCTCATCTCAGCACGGCAGCTAAGGTCTGAAACTTTCCCCGCAAACCTGAGATTAGTCTGTAATAAGGATCTGAGAAAACTGGGTTAGCCTCAGCTCTCAGTGCGGCTTTTGCCCGGCCGCTCTGCCACACATCATTCTCCTCCTCACAAAGCTCTGCACAAGCCGGGCAGAGCCATCGGCCGCAAAACGAGGCGCAGGCAGAGCCATTCAGGTGACAACACACTTTGAGGAATCCAAACCCCAAAAGAGCCCTGAATTTCTAAGCCCTGAGGCATGAGAGAAGCCCCATGGTCAGCCTGCAGTCCCCTGCCACGGCGGGGGCAGCTGGGGACAGCGGCAGAGGCAGGCGGGCTGGCAATGGGATGCCTCGCCATGGGGAACAGGGACTGCTGGTGGGAGACAAGGAAAGTGAGCTGGACAGGAGCATCCCCTGGACCGCAGACCTCCATCAGCTGGAGGTTCATGTTTGAGCGATACAGAACTTCTGTTCTAATACTTGGGAAAACCTCACTTTTAGAAGACTCTAGTTCCTGAATTCGGGAAAATATTTCCTTTATAGCCAGCTAGGCTATGTGGGATTCAAGGTCTGGGTGTTTTCAAGCCTTGCCAGGTGTGGGGATGAGGAGCAAGACCCGGACACTTGACTCAAGCTGCCAACAGGATTATTTCATACCACAAACGGCACATTCAATATAAGTTAGGAAGTTTGCTGTGGAGTCTCTCTCTCCCTTGATGGCGGCAGTCCAGAGAACTCCTTGCCTCGGTGCCGGAGCCTTGAGTCCTTCCCTTCCTCCCAAAGCCGCAGCGCTCGCAGCGTCCCACATTTGCTGTCCCCTGCTGGGAGTGCACAGCTTCCTGCTGATAATCGGCTGAGTATAATCCTTGTGTATCTTATATCGGGATCAATACCAGTTCTTTAGTATTATTGTTAATTATTTAGTCTTATCCTATTAAATCTATTTATATTTCAAGCCTCACATTTCCTTGTTTTCCTCGATTCCCCATCCTGGGTGGGGAGAAGTCATCAGGTGACAGAATAATTGTCTAGAGGTCAATAAATTGTGGTGGGTTTCTCAAACCGTAACACCATCCCGGATCACCGGGCTCCACTATGGATCCCCATCCTCACCCTAAAGGCTGGGGAGGCCCTTGGACTCTGCTCAGGACACCACGGCTCTGAAGCCGCCAGGAGTACTGGTGAAGTAGAAGCCAGTGGGCACCCAAATGGTAGGAAGCTTCATCGCACCAACAGCCGATGTGCCGGTGACAGACCCCGGCACAGACAGCTCTGGGCATGGCTCCTGAGCGATGGGCAGGTGAGAAGGGCAATAACCACTGGATTGTGAGAGACAGAAGCATCTGCGAGTGGGAAAACAAGCAGCGCGCGCAGAGTGCTGTCGGCTGCTGGGGCTCCTGAACTCGTGGGCTGGATTTCCCGGCCAGCCCGTCGCTTCGGGATGCAAAATGCAATGTCTGCAAACACCCACTGTGACAGGGAATCCTGACAGCGCGCCTGCACTGCTCTGTGCTTCAGCGCAACACCCTGCTCTGATGGCGGCAGCGGGTTGGGGGGAGCCTCAGAAATCATCCTCCTGGTCCTCTGCAGTGGGGCTGGACCCCTCAGCCCCACAGGCACCTTCCCAGCCTTCCTGGAGGGCTCCGATGGCCACGGCCCATTTCCAGTTCGTTGCTCTAAGCAGTGGCAAGGCTTCCCTGAGAAATCCAATCTAATTTAAGGTGTCCCTGCTTACAGCAGGGGGGTGGGACTAGATGACCTTTAAAGATCCCTTCCAACCCAACACATTCTATGATTCCCGATCCCCACCTTTCTAGAGCTGGTTTTCCTCACCCATTGCGTGTGGGAAGACACTCTCAGTACAAAAACATAGAATCATTGAGTCATTTAGGTTGGAAAAGACTTTCAAGATCACCAAGTCCAACGGTTAACCCAGCACTGCCAAGTCCACCACTAACCCATGTCCCTCAGCACCACGTCTGCCCGGCTTTTAAATCCCTCCAGGGATGGCGACTCCAACACTGCCCTGGGCAGCCTCTTCCAATGCTTGACAACCCTTTCCATGAGGAAATTTTTCCTCATATCCATCCCAAACCTCCCCTGGCGCAACTTGAGGCCGTTTCCTCTTCTCCTATCACCTGTTCTTGGGAGAAGAGACTGACCCCCCCACCACTACAACCTCCTTTCAGGGAGTCATGGAGAGCAATAAGGTTTCCTCATCCTCCTTTTCTCCAGGCTAAAATCAGCTGCATTCCCACCTCCCCAGCTGCAAGGAGACAAACCCTCTTCTGTAAGCCTCCCCTCACCAGCACCGCTCCAAACCCTCTCAGAGCTCTGGCCTGGCCTCTCTCTTTGCGAGACTTTGTGGCTACATCCTCTGTTGTGGTCCCACAGCCAGACACGATACCCACCATCATCACCCTCAAACTTGTGTGCAAGGACAGCCAACACACAACTCTCCCACTGACAAGTCCCAGAACCGGGTTTTTTTCTGCTGCAACAGCACCACCTTGCTGGCTCGTGGATTTGAGTCCTCTCAAGTCAATCCTTGGTGCCTCCTCCAGATCTCGGGATTAAACAGCAGCTGGATGTCAACGCTGGCACATAAATTCATTTCAGATGAGACCGTGCGAGAGAAGGGCATTTCCCAGCCTATCATGACTGTATTTTCCATACACTGATTCAACCTGAAAAATTCTGATTTTGTTTTCAGGTCAGCATGGGAAGTTTTACCCACACAATTTTGTGGGAGGGAATTTATAACGCAGCTGGAAGAGAGCGTGGGCTGGAAGCCAGCTCAGAGCCAAAGCCAGAGCTCAGCAGCAGAGACAGAGTGGATAGCAGGGATGAGCGCTAACCTGCCCTCGCTCAGCTGTGGTGATGCGCGTTCAGCATGGTCTCGGCACACAAGTGGGAACCAAGCGCTAAAATCTCTAAAATCTCATCCTAGGCTCAATACAAAAATTCAGTCTATGATTTCAGCTGATTATCAGCAACCAAAAATTTTGAGAATAGGGCTATTTACATATTCTGGACATAACTTTGCTCTATAAATACTAATTTTAATAGAATTTTTTTTTTTTAAATTTATTCACTGTTTTTTTCGCCTCCAAACTGACTCCTTCCAAAACACTGGCGTGAAGCGGAGCTCTGCAAAGCCTGGGTAGCTGCGAATAAGCCCGCTGGCATGCCGGCGAGCACAGAGCGCGGGAGGAGACACCTACCATAGTTTTCAGACGAGGACACATACGTCAGAATAAGGAGGGCGAAATTTTCCAGCAGGTTGAGCAGCAGGTTGAAGTGGCACAAGCGCAGGTAGCGCGGGTGCGAGCAGTGGCAGCTCTGGTAGTGGTTCCAGTAGGCGACCGCCACCAGGAAGCGGGGAGCCGAGTGGAGGCCGATGCAGAGGCGCCAGACGTAGCGCTGGGGAGTCTCACCTCCAATAGCGGCGCTGATGGAGGGGAGGTAGTTAGGGACCTGCAAGAAAGACAGGCTCATGGGGAGAGTGTCATATCATCATATTTATAGCTCTCCAAGACTCTAAAACTGTTTTGTTTTTTTCCTAAATAAGCTTATTCCTGTTTCAAAAGCCAGGGAACATAACACAGCAACAACCCTGGTTCATCCCTCAGCCCTGCCAGGACAGTCCCCAGGCGCGGGGGTGCCCTGCTCAGGGTCCCACTTGGGTTTCTTTGCTTTATACTTTATTTATTGGTGGTCCCCCATGTGTTGTTTACCTCCAGGTTTGGGGAGAGAGGAGGGGAGGGTGCACGGTTTTGTTAGCCCAACTCTAATAGAAAGAGCCAATAGCAACAGCAGGCAAAGACAATGTTCAGGGAAGAACATAAAAGCAGGAAAACCATCAATACAGTCCCAGAATAAACTCCCGACCTCCAGAGTTTCACAGCTTGGCGACTTCCCAAGCCAGCTGCGTCACTATACAGCAGATAATCCACTCTTCCATGATCCTGCTCAGTCTCCCCTGGACAGAACTGTGCATCCCCAGTATCCTGCGGAGAAGCTTTCCCCAGATCAGCTCCTCCCTGCTTGAGGAACCAGCTCCTTTGTGGGGGCCTTGAACCTGCCACCTCCATACGACGTCCCCTACTCCTCATGCTGGCAGAGGGGTGCAGCGGATCCTTGCCTGCCCTCGCCAGGCCAGCCACAACCTCAGAGGTCTCTGTCTCGCCTCTCCCTGCTCTCAGCCCATCGTCTCTTCTCGTTCACAGCCAAAGTGCCCTCCCTTCATCACCCCAGGAACAGGAGATGCCTGACACCTCTGAGCATCCTCGCTGCCTGTGCCATACACTCTAGTCATGAGGAGAGGACATAAAGGCACCCTGTGTGTGCACATACCTTATTTCTCCAAATCGAACTGTCCTGGCATTTCATTGCTCCATCATCCCCTCAGCAGCCTGTGTCACCCTCCCTGCTCCAGGACCTCGGCATCACCATTGGCCTGTGTCACCCCGCTGTGTATGGGCATGAGGAACAATAGAGACCCCCAGAAAACCCTGGGGTCATCTCCTGCTGCTGTGAGAATGGCCACCTACTCCTGCCCTCTGTTCCCAGCCTGTAACCGGATGCTTCACAGAATCACAGAATGGTGGGGATTGGAAGGGACCTCTGGAGACCATCCAGTCCAACCCCCTGCC
>VWZL01006284.1:8860-20740 GCA_013396915.1 Stercorarius parasiticus
GGGCGAGGCGAGGCCTGCGCGGCCTCCCGCCCCGCCCGGAGCCTGAGGGAGCCGGGATCGCGGCGGGCTCGGCCGGTGGCCGGGTGGGGGTCTCCCCTTCGCCGCCGGTGGGTGCGGGAGCGGCCCGCGGTCCTGCCCGCCGTGCGAGGGGCTGCAGGGCGGCCCGGTCACCGTCAGGACTCGGCACCGGTCAGCTGAGGACTAGGAGGGGGTCGATCTGTTCTCCCAGGTGACAGGCGACAGGACAAGGGGAAACGGCCTCAGCTTGCGCCAGGGGAGGTTCAGGATGGATATTAGGGAAAATTTCTTTACTGAAAGGGTTGTCAAGCACTGGAACAGGCTGCCCAGGGAAGTGGTGGAATCGCCATCCCTGGAGGTTTTTAAAAGACATGTAGATGTGGCACTTGGGGACAGGGTTTATTGGTGGACTTGGCAGTGTCAGACTAACGGTGGGACTTGATGATTTTAAAGGTCTTTTCCAACCAAAACGATTCTATGATTACCCTGTGTTTTGCAGTGCTGCACTAGCTGCTGCCATTTGCTAAGGTCAGAAAGACACTCAATTTTCTTTTTTCTACTTCACTATAATGATTAAATTACAATTACCGTCCCAGAGACTGTAGTTTAATCATGTATTGGCATACTTCCCTTAGGAAGGGCTTATTTTAGTGCCAACTTATGTTGTTTGCCTGTGTTGGCTACATCAGCGTAAGCTCTATGTGCACAAAATTGAAGTTGAAAAGCATATATTCTACATTTTAATACTGCTACTTTTTTTTTTTTTCCATGACAAATAGAAAATTTAATTTTGCTGAAGCCTGGGGAAACGGCTGTCATTCAGAAGGCTAAATTGCAAAACTCCTCCCTGTCCAACGGGAAACATGAGCACACCAGACATCTGGCAGTTAGGAAACTGAACCTAATGCTTGCATTTTAGGCAGGCAAGGGGATGTGATATTTTAACACCATCAAAATGATAGTTAGAGACATCTGTCTCGCTGTGCAGGTACAATGACACACATCGTTCTGCCAGGAACAACTGTATTGCAGGTGAAATTTGCAGCTACCTGCCAGTTAGCTCATTGTAATCAGTCATACAGCTCTAAGGTGATTTAAGCAAATACCCACCTGTCAAATTGGTCTTTTTGCTACCAAATAGACATGGGAAACATCTGCTTCCAAGCAGGTTAGATAGTGTTAAGAGAAACTGAATAATAATGCATTTAATTACTGTCCTAGAAATTGAAATGTTTAAATGGGAAGATATTTTAAAGTGCTACAGGATAAACCAGGGGAAGAACATGGGAAGAACAGGTGATTGAGAGTATTTTCCATGAGATATGACTGTGCTGTTGACAGTATTTTTCTGTGTTGCGTTAAAAGGGTGTTATGTTTTGTGTCTGTTTCAGAGCTGAGGGCTGTAAGACATCTCAGCGTTTACCTGTCTCAGATCCTGCCCAAGGCCTTCACTGGGACAGCATAACAAAGCTGTAAAGATAAATGATTCCCTGTTTCAGAGCCCTGCTAACGGCCTTTGCTGAAACACTTCAACATGTGCCTGTTTTAGAGCCCCGCGAAGGACTTTCACCGAGACAATTAGCAAGGGTGACAAGATAAAAAGATTTAGATGATCTTTAAGGTCCCTTGCAACCCTAACAATTCTATGATTCTATGATTGAAGCAACAGGTAGACGAGATTTGGGATTGCCAAATAGTTATCTGCCATAGTGCTAATTTACTACAATAATGCTAGCAAAATAAATGAATAAATGAACAAGTGAACAACTGAGTAAATGAGTAAATGAATAAATGCTATCCCGGGAGTTCTTTCACCAAGAAGGGAAGGTGCGATGCTTACCAAGAAGGTGTCCCTGTCTCGGTAGAGGAAGAGGAGCACAGACTGTCCCTTCTAGGTCTCAAGTTTCTTCTTCCTCGGAGAGATCTCTCGGTGATGGTGTGTACGCGTCTAGGTGTGTAGGTGTATGTAGATCCAGGTACGCTCTGCATTGCCCCTTATATTCTAACCTTATCTGATCCCCTCCCTGGGGTGATGTTTTAGCATGATTGGGTGGAGAGGCGGGGGCTATAGTCATATATGTTTAGCATGCTTCTCTTTTTGCTCATTATCATACTTAGGGGCGTCAACTTTAATATTCATTTTGCGGATAATTAAGCCAAAGGTCTCACTCCGGGCAGCGTGGCCGTTTATCTGCTTCTTCCTTGGCTCCTGCGACTTTGAGCCAAAACAGGGCCATCCTGCTGTGGAAGGATTCCTTTCTTCGGCTGTTTTTCACGATGGGCTGTCGGCTCTCCCCCCTACAGGGTTCTCATAGGAGATAAGCACTCATCATTGTTGTTAACCTTTTATCTACCAAATTCCCACATTCTGTCATTAAATCCACCTTTCCAGCTGTCTTCAGGGCACAGTTGTGCGTGCTCATGGGCATCATGGACATACAAGGATACACCTCTTATTCTGTGAGCTAAGTGATAAATTTAATTAATTGGTCTTTATTAAACTTCAGTCCTGTGGCCAACGTATTCCCTTACTGGTGAGGGACTGGTCTCAGTTCCTCTATCTAACTTTGTGGTTTCATTATTTAAAAAAAACAGACAAAAACACTCAGCAAGGCTCCAAAGGAGAACCTTATTAGATGATTTTTTTTCTTTTTCTTTTTTTTTCCAGATTAACTGCCCAAAGACAGGCAGTTATTCCTTATTAAGAACACTTTGCCAGCACATCTCGCAGTGGAACTGTCAGCTAGAATGTGGAATCTGCAATGGTAACAGCTGCTATTGCAGAATGGACATAAAAAGGAGAAACAAGCAAATGAGAGCTTGAACTAGTCATCATTTTGAACTAAATGCAAAGTAAGATATAATCCAGAGTAGGGTGTTAAATACCGTTGTGATGAGATAGTCCTTTGCTGTTCATTTGGGAAATAGTACCATCACAGCCAAGTTGTAATGCCGTTGGTATGGTAAAATATGTTCAGAAGGCTGGCTAGCAGGCAAAACTACCGCACAGATTTCTGCTCCTTCACTGTGCAGAAGATAGCATTAATTCTATGATAAACTACTTGCAGCACCATTCTGCAAATTGCGTTTCACTTCTATGGAAGTAATGTCTGTAAGAATACTATAGCAATGCAGTGAAGTATAATTTTTCAACATTTTCTTTGATGTTTTGACAGCATTTTACATATAATAAAATTCACCATTTTCCTCTTAAGTTCAATTATTTTACTATTCCCATGAGCAGTCTGTAGAGTGGATTTTTTAAAAATAAGCCTGAGGATCTTATGGGAGCTGGTGAATCCAGTGGTCTCCGGGACCAGCGGGGGTTACTGCTCCTGGCTGCTGAAGCCCATCCATGTCCACTCTTTGGACCTGGGAGGGGTCTTAGGCTCGCACGTGTCCTGGACAAGCGTATGCAACACACACACAGAGAACACATATATAATGTAAGCACAGCCAGTGAAGTGGACCGCCGCCTGCTCACTTGTGAGCTCCCCTCCTCCCCATTTTCCTAAACGTCCCCCTAGATCCACCATGATCCTTGCTTTCCCTGCCTTTGGCCAATTCTGTGAACATCCCATAGTAAATTTTGCATAATCCCACAAGCACCTGCCGATATCCCATAAAAAGTTTTGCACAGTGCCATACACCCCCTCAAATATATTGTAAAACTCATGATAATCATATTTCCCCCATCTTACCAGTGACGAAGCTCAGGTTGATTGTCTTCAGGGTAGCTTCCTCAGTAGCTCCTTTAATGGCCTGAGGAATTCTGCTCTTCACCGTTGTTTTTGTTACCATCTGCTCATTCGGCAATTTTTGTTTGTGTGTGTTTAATATATCACTTTCCTTCTCATTTCTTCTTTGTTTTATACTGAATAATCCTTAACCAGATGACTTAATGAATCAAATGCTCTGCATTCCACATACCCTTACAGCAACTGTAACACAGCAAAGCTTGTTATAAAGCTCAGAGGAAGATACCTGTTTGAAATGACTTGCAATTATATTTTTAATTGAGAAATTTCATCAGTTATCTGGCTGCACCACTAAAAGATTTTGAGGTTTTTTTTTAAGTGACCATTTTATCAAAGAACTAACAAACCACCTGCAGTATGGGTAGAGTGCCTGCCAGCAGTATCACTGGGGAAGTGAACCTGAGGAGGAGCGTGGAAGGTGTTGAAGCACTACTTTTGTTAACGTGACTTGTTTTTCCAATGCCAGGAACCAGAATTTGAAATGAGGAACTTGCGTTTTGCTGACACACAAGTTGCCCAGGGAACTTGTGGCTGCCCCATCCCTGGAAGTGTTCAAGGCCAGGCTGGATGGGGCTTGAAGCAGCCTGGTGTAGTGGGAGGTATCCCTGCCCATGGCAGGGGGGTTGGAACTAGATGATCTTTAGGGTCCCTTCCAACCCAAACTATTCTATGATTCTATCATTCCTGATTGCTGCCGGACAGGATACTGCTCTAGGGTACAGTTCTGATCTAACAAAGCTGTTCCTGTGACTTTAGCAATAATATTAATACCTTGTTGGTAAATATACAGTCTTTATGAAAATAAGGTGTCACACTGAAGGAGACCTTCTATATATCCAAAGTTCATATTGAACTTACCAAATCTGAGCAATGCGAGGCATCACAGGAAACCCGCCTTCACCCCTTGCACTACACAAAACTTCCTTCAGCAGAGTATTGGCTCTTTGCAGGGAAGAGGAAGAGCATCCCTTGGCGTGTAAGAGTCCAGCTCTCGTTTTCAGATGCTAGGTAATGCGGCAGTAGAATTAAATAACATAAAATTGCTGTGACATGTGGATTACTTGAAGCAAAAGCTGTTCTTTATCAAAAGAGCTTTGATGTTGGCCTAATAACAAAGTTTTCCCTTAATAGCTGGCACTTGGCAAGAGCTTGTAGCTTGGCGAGAAAAAGATCTCAGCTCCTGATTCTCCCAAACTTGTCCTGTGTCAGACCTTTTTAATCCGAAAGTGTTGCTTTTGGGCAAGCGTTGTGCTCTGTGGTTATCTGCAATAAGTCTTAGCACCAGACATGCTTAAATATGAAAAATAAACTGATTTACAAAAAAGAAAAGGGTAGGGGTTTCAATTAGAACATTTGGAAACAAAACCATAATAAATAAACACAGGACAGCAAAAGATTGTTTGAGTGAGTCTGAAAATATTTTCCTAGGTGTATTTTTGAATTTTTCTGAGGTATGTATAGGTCACAGAAGAAGATTAATTAGCATTTAATACACTAAATTATATTTGTCAAAATGTTTATTATTCGTGGCTGGCTCCTCCTTTCATTGCCTTAGGAGTGGTTTTGAGCTTTTGAATTTTAACCTTCACCATGTACATTCATCTTTTACAGTACCTATTTTTCTATTATCTCATGGGAATGCAGCATCTGGATTTATAATAAACATGGCTGTGACAAGCCCTGCTTTTTCTTTATGGATTGATATGAACTCAGCAGATGAGACTTTTTTATGTGATAAAGCTTTCTGAACCTTTCTGGCTCTACTCTTACCATAATCCTTAGTTAGAAAATTACTTCTGGCTTAATACCATAACTGCCCATCACAGTGTGTCCCACGTTAATTATCTTGTAAATTGTATATCACAGGTTGTACATGTTTAATGTAGAGGTTAGGATATTTAGTTTAACTACATACTGGTGGCTTCTGTGGGCAAGAAATAGAGTACAGCGGGTATCTCTACAAGCTTTTAAGTGACTGCTTATAGTCGCAAATACTTTGAGAATGCTCTGGAGGAAAAGGTTTCGTGGGCAACTAGCTTTCTTAGTAGAGCTGAAAGAAATTATAGGACTGAAAATAATCAGTGAGATTCTTGAGAGCTTCTCAAGTGTTATACCAGCTTTTCTCTCTTTTTTGACCTTGCGCTAAATTCACATGAATGATGAGCAAAATCAGATCTTATCTAATTTAACTAAATCTTTTGTCTTTCTGAATAGATACACATCACTGATACACTTCATTTAGTTTATGCAGTGGTTTTGGTTGATGCAGCTCTTTACGATGTACATGTTAAACAACTGGTTTCATGCAGCTGTAAGGACACACAAGGGCATCCTTTGAGAGCAGCCTTTCCTCCCTGCACTCTTCGTTGAGACCTGCACTAGTTAGTTGCCATTCTGCTCCCTCTGTACTTGCAGAGCTTGTAGAAGCACTTAAGAGTGATGTGAAAGTGCCATAATCTAGAAAAACAGGAAGCCTTCCCGGAGTACCCAGGACTGTATTTGTAACTTCAATTTGGGGAGTGGGAAGAACGCAGAGGACAGGAAGACACTGTGTCAAACATGGATTATGTGATAGCGGATGTGCTAGGCAGAGAGAGGGGACGAATGGAGTGATGCTTTACATCCTGTCTCCTATTGTGCCTATGAAAGCATCCATTGCTTTATTTTGAGCAGAACATCCCTCTCCTCCTTCTAGTATTTCTGATAGAAAGTAAATATACCAGGTCCATTTTAGTTCTTTTAAACAACTACATGGTTTTACTTTGGAGATAACAGGAAGATGGAAGACATAACACATCCTGTATTTTTGGTATGCCTACTTCCATTTGTTTCCTCATTTCTTGTTTTCTCCTTAGAGAAGGTTGTTATCTTCAGCATGTGATAGCCTGTGTGTCATCAAGAATCAGAAGATGCATTGCTATGAAGATAAGGCAGAACAAATTGACATCAAAAGAGAAATTATGTGGGAAGCCTACCTCAGACAAGAAATTAACTTTATGACCAAAATTCTGATCTGTGCAAGAGAATTCAGTTCTGTCACCTGAGACACCACTTGTGTCTTTTCACCCTTTCATTGATTTCAGGGAGAAATCAGTTAAATGAGAACAGAGAAGTGGAATCTTTACAGTGTGGTGATAAATGATATATACTCTCTATGCTTACATAAATTTCCAACTTGATACTATAGCAAGAGTCTGGCTCTGCTTAGAAACATTTAATAATTTTGTGCAAATAAGTTTGTTTTACAGGCCAAAATTAGCACTTAAAATGTCTCAGGCTTTTTTATCAAATACATTTTCCGTTAGACAATTTTACTGTTTATTCCTGTGTCACTTTTTTGCTCCTCTTAGTTGTATCCTAAAGGTCTAGAGGTGCTATAGTAAATGACCCATTAATAACAAAAAATAGCTATAAAACACCTGGAATATAAAAATAGTAGATAAGAATAGAAGGTAACTGAAAACATTTATTGGAAAACAGTTATTGAAAAAAGCAGAGAAAAAGCTGAGCAGTGAAAAAAACCCAACTTTCCCCAAAAAAGAACTTATATTTTTTAAATGTTTCCTTAATGTGCAGAAATACCTTACTATGCTAGTGTCCATGACAGCCACTCCATTTTTTTTTTTACAGCAATGCTTTTACATTTAGTCAAGCGTATGCTAAAAGGCTGCCTGTCTAAGAGCATGGCTGAAACCACGCATGGCCTCTGAAACCTCCATTCTTACAGAAAATAAATTGAATTTTCAAAGCTCACATTCTGGTCCCATAGTTCCTTTATTGCATTTGATGTTTTTCCCTGGGGGGTTTCTATGCTGTTGCAGCTCCCACCTTTACCATTTTTCTATCACTCCTGCACCTTATTACTTTCCATTTCCTATTTCAAATAAAAAAATCCAATAAACCCAATTTCTTCACTTTGATTCTCTTGAAGAAAATTAGAAAAAATAGCATAATGAACTTCCGTATTGGCACCAATAACTTCTGAAATCACAATTAGCCTCATGACAAATACCAGTACTTAAAAATTCTTTGGCACAAAATGCCCATGCAGTTATGGAGGCTAATCTTAAATTTTCATATTGAGGTCCTCTGTGGAAAGTAGAAAGCATCGGATGAATATCTGACCCTTCAGAATATTGTTATTTATCAGTGAAACAGAATGTTGTAGAAGCTGCAGAAATAAGTATGCAAAGGTCTGACTTCAGTGACTTGCATCTGGTGAAGCAATCAGTGATATCTGAACAAAGTGGGTGTAGAAGCACTTAATAAGTGCTACCTTATTTATCAGGGAGAACCTTTGTTAAGATAGGTTGATACGTGAGGGGGTATTTCATTTCCTTTAGACACAAAATGCTGCGGTCAGCAGAACACAACCGGCTGGAACCCCTCAATTCCACAGGGTTTATGCATGATGCTGGTCGCTGAGGCTGTAGCCGGTATTTGGAGTTGCCTGCACATGGCACGCAGCGCGACGGAACATAACTGCAGTTAGTGGAGTAATGCCGGCACTTGGCAAAACTGTGTCTGCTGGGGACACATGAGGGTCCCCGATACATCTTCTCCCACCTGCTTTTTTTTTTTTTTTTTAACAAAGGAAAGAAAAGAATGAGCATTTAAGAGATCTTGTCTTTCCCATGGCTTCTGAAACTCAATTCTTGCCTTCCTCCTGTTTTCTCCCCCTGTCATGGGAGAGGGGAGGGAGCGGGAGGCTGGGTGGATGTTTGGCTGGGGTCAACCCCCCTGAGATACCACTGACACAGAGAGACCTTCTTGTCATAAGGATTCTCACTCTCCCTGTGGGATATGAAAGTGGTGTGGAATGGAGAGGCTACTATCAAAAGGCATCCTGTCAATAAGAAAGGGATTTCAAAAGCACTAAGAGACCATGCCATGTGTAGAATTATGTAGAATAAGCTTTGTACTTGGACGTAGGGATTAAGTAGAGCCTTATATTCACTACAGTTCTCCCAAATACAAGTCTTACATTCCATAGAATAGAATAGAATAGAATAGAATAGAACAGAAGAACAGTTTGGGTTGGAAGGGACTTTAAAGATCATCTAGTTCCAACCCCCCTGCCATGGGCAGGGACACCTCCCACTAGACCAGGTTGCTCAGAGCCCCATCCAGCCTGGTCTTGAACACCTCCGGGGATGAGGCATCCACAGCTTCTCTGGGCAACCCGTTCCAGTGCCTCACCACCCTCACAGTGAAGAATTTCTTCCCAATATCCAATCTAAATCTCCCCTCTTTCAATTTAAAACCACTGTCCCTCATCCTATCACTAAATAGTTACTTACTTAATTCATTTTTAAGCAATGCACCCACCTGCTAAGGCAGAGTAGGTACGTTACGTATAACGGCACATTGAAAAAGGTCAGCAATAGATTCACAGGGAGATGTGCCACGTGCCCGTGTTTCTTGATGTTTGAAAGTTTAAGCCTGAATACCTCATCTCTTCAAGAAAACAGAGCTTTTCTGAACTTCAGACTTCTGTAAGGGTGCAAGATATTACAAGGCAATTTTAAGTCTGTGTTAGGAGAATCTGTTGCCACCGACTTTTGGAGATTATTTTACTGGAAACTTTTTTTTTTGTAGATAATTGTTGTTGTTTTAGGCAATTGTAGTTAGTACAACTTGCTATTTGGGGTGCTGTTGTGTCTCAGTGCAAGTACAGACTGCTATACGTGTATCCTAAGTGATTCTTCCCTATTCCTCTGTACTTTGTGATAATTAAATTAAGGTGTTCATTATGCTTAGGAATATTTGGAATTGCTGACAGGGTAGGGAGGAAGAACATGGAATTCAGACATGACCCATTTACCAAGTGGTAACAAGTCACTGCAGGTTATCCCATCTCTGGTAACGATTCATGTGCGTGTTCTTAGCCTGCAGCACACGCAAACGTAATTCAAGTTGGTCTCGCCCTTAAGGTAACGTCGGTCTGACAATTTGGAAGGGATTACATCTTTGAACCCTTAATCAGATAATTTCCATTTAGCAACATCAGTTTTGCTCGTAGCACTGATACACTGCAGCAGTGCCATAGAGATAAATGACACATCTGAGTTATACCAAGGTTTTTACTTAAGCAGGACTGGGGAATAAAAGGGTTTTGTTTGGTTCCAGCTGTTTTTTGACTTGGAGTATCATTTAAAAATGATTAATGGAATTTGTGCACTACTTGAATTTGGAAGGGATAAATTCTTTTGTGATGGAAGTCGTCTGTTTTGTGGTTTTCCTGAGTAGCTTGGGCAATGTTAATAATTTTAAGTCTGACATCCTTTTTATGTCCTCCTTTTCAAGAATTCAGTGTTTTCAATGGTGAAATTTTCTGTGGCTTCTTGCCTGGATCTGGTAAGTTCTATGAAGTAGAAAGTTGATATTTGTGTTTAATTTTTCATGTTAATCATAATTAACCAAATTGACTGAATTATTCTGGCAGCGCATTAAGTGATGCGAGCCCTATGCCAGTCCCTCAAATGGGGCTATTTTGGGTGCCCACAGCAACCTCTTTGAACATGCTGATGTTCTGTACTGTAGCTACTTGTTGTTTTGGGTGCTTTTTTTTTTTTTTTAAATTACATTGAGTTTCTGTTCAAAAACTGATAGGCAGGAATAACGTATCACATTTGTCTTATCCCAGAGGTTTTCATTCCTTTTCAGACCCATAACAATTTGCCAGTGGTAAGGCACCATGCATTTACTGTCAGAAGACATGTTTTGTCTATTTAAATACCTTTCACCAACATCTTTGAAGTAGCTCACAGATCTCCAGCAGTCCGTGGACAGGAGTTGAAAACCACTATATTACCATAATACTGGTTCCTAATCTCAGTTTTCTTTAATTAAAGCTATTTGATCATATTTGTAAATTAAAACTGGATATGCCTGTGTATATAACAGCAAAGTGAAATATTAACATTGAATCAAGCAACTTTGTTCTCTAGAAAAAACTTCAAAAGGCAACGCCAGTGGGAGTGCAACATTCAGCCATGGAAACCTGCTAAGAGTAGGACTCAAAATTTGCAACACCTACGTGATGGTTGAGCTCATTGGCCACAGCACACTGCCTTGAAACTCCGCGTCGTTATTGCATCAGCCTCTCTACAAACCTACTTTTTACAACAACGCCCCAATCCCACGGCTCATGCTCACTTCAGTCTGTTTGGGGCACAAGGTACATTTGACCTCAATGATGCTGCGATTCCAAACTTCACCCTTAATCTCCATTTAATAGAATTTTTTCCAAAGGGAAATTGAAAGTGGGATTCATCACACCTAACTATAGACATCTATCACGAGGTATTCTTAGCTAAGCTGGGTACCCAGGTCTCTTATTAGTCAATGCAGATCTGGTCAGTGACATTGGCAGCATTTAGGTTTGCCTAGTGGGGATGATTATTATTCTAGATTCTTTGCCTGAATTGGTTCCGGCACTGATGCAGGCAGCTGGTAGGGAATGTTCTTGTAACGTTAAGGCCATTTTATAGGAACAGGCAAATGCTGGCTCTGTGTCTGCTGGAAAATGCAGATACATCTTGGTATTGGTATGTTCCCTTCCCCCAGTGAGAAATCAGTGTCAACTACATTGTTGAAAAGGTTCATGGTGAATTTTTAAGAGGTCACGTATTTGGCACCGCGTCTGGACAGCTTTGGGGTGGTTGGTATGTCTACCTTTCACAGCCCATTTCATTTTTCAGAAGAATGTGTAGCGTTTGAAATTCTTTAAAAAAAACCCCAATAAACAAAAAGTGCAGCAAAGCAAAACACACAATTTCTAATACAACACTTAAACGCTTTCTGGGAACAACATAAGCAGTTCATCGTTCAAGGTTTTATATCTAACATTAAAATTTTGTATCCCCTCCCAGTGCACATATGATTCGTTATTCATGCTCAGAACAAGACACATATTCACCTAACTTCACAGCAGTCTGCTTTTTTAAGGCTAAAATCCAAAGCTTTCAAAGTTATTATCTCTTGGAAGTGCTTCTCCCTCGAAACGAAGCTGGTTTATTAAAGCCCTCCATGCACAGACTCTCCCTCAGCCCTGCTGGGGACCCTCACTGCATCCTGCTGGCTGGGCCCACTCTGGCCCAGT
>VWZL01006284.1:23053-117228 GCA_013396915.1 Stercorarius parasiticus
CGGCGACAGCCGCGTGGGGCCGGCCCTATCCGTGCGGCGGCGGCGCCTGTCCCGGGCGCGGGGTTGCCGTGGTGCCCCGGGAGGTGGGAGCGGTTCCATCCTCCTCCCGAGCTTCCCGAGCTGCGGCCGGGCTCCCCTTGTGCTGTCCCTGGGAGGGGAGCGGCTCTCTCCCTCCTGGAAGCGAAGGCCGGGACGGGGCTGGAATTAATTGCTTTTAAATATTTGCTTTCTTCTTTCTGCTCTGGTGTCCGGGTTTTTGGTTCTTGCTTGTCGTAGCTTAGGCTGTTGAAAACTACAGAGGTGCGAGAGAAGGTGAGCATGGTGGGTCTTTCCCTCATCCATCGTGCTTTTTGCCTTCTCTGTTAGGACTGCTGATGCCTACTGTATTTTATTAATAAGAAATAAAAGAAAAGGAGGGATTGAAAGGGTTTAGCAGAGAATAAAGCCAAGAGGGAAGGTTTAGATTAGATATTAGGAAGAAATTTTTCACTATGAGGGTGGTGAGACACTGGAACAGGTTGACCAGAGAAGTTGTGGATGCCCCATCCCTGGAAATGTTCAAGGCCAGGCTGGATGGGGCTTTGAGCAGCCTGGTCTAGTGGGAGGTGTCCCTGCCCATGGCAGGGGGGTTGGAACTAGGTGATCTTTAAGGTCCCTTCCAACCCAGACTATTCTGTGATTCTATAATAGAGGCGATCCATGCAGACCTTAAGGGGAAGAAGTTAGTTCTTGGCTTTGCTGCTGGATGTTTTTGTGTCAGGTGGTGTCTCATACAACTGATATTACTCACAGTGACATAAAGTGGGGAAAAAATAGTTATGTAAACTTCTTAAGGTTGGAAGCATTATTTGTTATTTCTACATCATCTTTCCCAAATATTACCAGAACACTGTACAGCTGAAGTGCAAAGGAGAATCAGTATACTGGTAGTGAGAAGGAAAATCGTAATTTTGGGGCTTTGAAGTCTAATTGGCATTTATTAGTGATAGTCCCCATTCATTATCCTGGAGTTATGCAGTATAGTAAATGTTTGGGATGAGGAAGAATAACTTATTTGTGTATAGTTGTTCTTGTGAAAGAGAAAATTTGAATTAATTAGGGTATTTCTGGGGTATTCTGTTCATCTGTCTGCGTATCTGTGCTATGGTGCATGTAGGATTTTCAAGGAGTGGTGAAAACTGACCAGTCATGAAACGTAGCCCTAAAAATATAGCAGCTGACAGCAGACTGCTGCTGTTGCAAGTAGACTAGTGCCAGATGGACAGTGGTGTGTGCTTGTGTGGCTTTTTATTAGCAAGTTTGAGGGAACAATGAAAAAGGGAATAGTTAAGAGCAAGATACAGGTTGGCGCCTTTAACTCCATTTCTGTCAGCGTAAAAGCTGTTTTATCGATTTTGGACTTAATGACAACTATTACATTTGATTTGTTTCTGCTTTAAGGAAATAAAGAGAACAAATGTTTCAAAACTGTTCTCTATTGGATATGTAATATACTTCGTGTACTACTGTTCATTCAAATCAACTCTGAGTGGCCCTGATGGTCTGCTTCTGACAGTCCAATAAATACCTATGAATACTTTTTGCTTTATGCTTTTGTTTTTTTCCATGTCCTTGTGTATTCTTCTGGTACAGCATGTGGTGCCTCTTCAGTGGAGTCTGTACGGAGGAAGGTGGCTTACTGAAAAAAGTGGAAAGCTCTCCCCTTTCCACTTGCAGAAGACATCTTTCAATGGACCTCACACAAAGCATTCTCAGGACACTAACAGTGTCGTTCACAAACTTCCATGATGCCTGTGGTGAAGAGAAGTGTTGGCATAAATGTGCTTGATATGTAAACAAAGTGGCTCCCATTGCAAGTCCTTAGAATCTCTTACTGAAATTCTGCTAGAACGCTTCTAATATCTTATTTAAATGTCTCATCTGTACTTTCACAAAGTAATGAGACTTCATCAGTCATCTTGATGATGACCAGGGTGATTACGTGCCAAAACTGGGGACAGATTTTGGTGGGTGTCAGGGAAGTTGGCGATCTCTTTTTCTCCAATGGTACCTCATCTCTTGGCAGTGGCAGAAGTAATCCTTTCAAATGGGACTGCTTTGAAAGCAAAGACACGCTATGTAGGTTTTTTTGGGGGTCTATGTGTGCAAAATAGAAGATGCGTCAGTCTCCTGTATATATGAGAAAGTGAAAGTACTTTTAGAAAGCATGTTATTTCAGAGGAGCAGTGAAGTAAAAGAAAGTCATATTAGTAATGAAGAGAATAAGTTCTGAATCTCAGTATGTGACTTTAAAATATAATACATAACAATGCAGCAATACCTACATTTCTGGCATCCTTTTAAATTTGGTACAAGTAGACCATCCAATAGTTAACTTATTTCTTAATGTGATTAATTCTTTATTTTATTATGTGGTGGTCTAGTTTGGATTTAGATCAAGTGGAATTTTGTTTCAGGTAACACAATAGTAGATTAAAAAGCACTGACATGGCAGAAGTAAAAGCTAACAATGAAACCGTGACTAATAAGATAGACTAAATCCGCATAACTTCTTAAAATGTTAGTATTATTAGAGTATTCCACAAAAATAATAGCACCAAAATGTAGGAAGAGTGAGGGAGAATTGTGTCAGATTGTAGACATTTGATAACTTGATTGGAGTACCTGAATGTTTGTTTATAAAATGCTTCTGAAATTAAATGTGAACGTAGATTTCCAATCTTCACAGTTTGACAGAAAGGAGAGGAAATATACAAGTCTGTACCCTTTTCTATCAGCATTTCTGCTAGATAGTTAAGGTCTCGGTCATCAAATGATACATACGGCTAGCTACTGTATCAGTATGGTAATAAGATTCAAAGTGTTTTATTCTATTTTTGATAGCTTGAACGTTGTTTTGTTTTCCAGTTCATTTTTGAGAGATCTGTAGCAGACAGAAGTTATCTATGCATTCAGATATATTGACAGTTTCAAGTTAGGAATGTTGAATTAGGAATGAGGCACGATAAGCAAAAGTGGATGGTGTTCTTCATCCATCTCAGGAATACAAGGAACTACTGCAGTGTCAAAGAAAATTGTCTCTATCCAGTTGTTTTTACAACACAGAAAAAGACACTGATTGTGTGTGGATTCTGAGCCATTGATGTTGAGGAGGTTTGTTAAGTAAGGTACCTTTGAGGTGCTCTCTTTTTGGAACTGGTGATCTTCTGAATTATTGAATTGAATGAGCATTGCGGTTTAGACTGTGTGATGAATAGAAATAGGAGACTCCTGTTATTTTAAGACAATATTGTGATTTGTTTTGGGTTTATTTAGTAATAAAGATTAGTAGTGGCAGCCTATGTTTGTTCTACAGATCACTGCGTTTAACTCATCCCTAGTGAGCAGGGATGTGGAGTCTATATAAGAATTTCTGCGACTGTAAGGGATAACGTGCGCTTAGTTGCATATTATGGAAAGTCCTAGTATGTCACTGATATACACTATCATAAAGTGCTTGTGCTGATTCAGCTTGTATTGGTTCAGCAAACAAAGTATCCCATGTGTTTTAAGTTTTTACATTGAGCTTTTGTTGATATAGGAGTGTGTCAGAAAAATTATATGCTTAATGAATAAATGTCTAATGAGAGCAGTTTCCAAAGTAGTTCTTTGCAAGAAATGTTTGAAATCACAGGGTAAAAAAATGCCTCCACAAAGCCACATTTATAGTGTGCTTTTTCATTCAGATTAATTCAGATACAAACTTTTTTAAGATTTCATATATTAAGTTTTTTACTATCCTGAGAAAAAGATAGGAACATGAGTGTAATACATGACATTCTGTTGTCTTCGCTTCCTGTTGTGGAAATTTCAACAGTGTATTTGGATAGAGATTCTATCATGTTCTCTCCGTTTGAGTAGCCCAAAGAAAACTTCTGCTCACAGCAGTAGTGGTCGTATGCATATTTCTGTCCTTTTTTTGGGGGGGAGGGCGGAGGGGTGTTTGACCTTCTGTATGGCTGTAGTTAAGCAACCTTTTCATATTTCTGTGTGGTTTTTTTTTTTTGCGAGATTAGCATTTACCTGATCACACAAACTTGTGATGATTATGATTATGAAGAGGTTTATTAAGAATCTTAAATACCTTCTGGAGTTCTTAAAAACAGTAATTGTAAATTTTGTTGTGCGTGTCCATTTGCAATAATCGTAGAAGAAAAAATGATGCTTTTAATATAAGAACTGAAAAAAACCCCATGACTGGGTTTCTGCAGCTTGGTTTGCAGTAGGCTTTTGAACATAATTAGAGCTCACACCTTCTTAAAGCTGTTTCTCAACGTGGAGTCCTGTAAGGTTTTTTTTTTTACCTTGTGTGGATTGCTTTATAAAGGCAGTTTTAGAAGGTGAGTGAGTTTATTCTTCAAATAGTCTCTTTATTCTGCTCAGATATCTACTTGCGTGGAGTCCCTAAGAACTTACTTCTTCAAGAGAGCTGTCTGTCTTAAGTTTAGTGAAGTTACGAGCTTTGGAAGTACAGGTGGGAGAACTTATGTATGAGTGTGGACATCATATAAGTTTATATTCTATAGGGAACTAGACTCATAATTCCAGTGGCTCAGTGTCTCATACCATTGGAACGTGTATCTGATGTGGTCACCTCACGCCATTTTGTAGTTGTGTTTTAAAAGAAATACAGGATTAAGATCACCTTATGATCACCTTCTGCCATTTGAGAATGACAAAACTCAAGATGTATGAAGACTAAAAATTACTTTGGTTTATTATTAGTTCTGGGACTTCTGCGTACCCTCACCTGCCTGTTGGGAGATCAGGGCAGCTAGTTCGAGGTGTACCAGCTGCATTCACAGTTGATTGCAACTGTATTTAATTGCAGGGATGTCACTTAGAGATTGGAGGAGGTGTGGTTGTGACCAGATACCTAGGATTTTTTTTGTCCCTTGTGAACAGAGACAAAATTTTGTTATCTACCTTTTCATTGAAAGAAAGGACATGCCTTTTCTAAGCTTCACATATGGAGGAGAAAGGGTAGCATGGCTCTGATGTGTGTGTGTGAGGGACGTGTGGAAAGAAAGAATATAGTCTTTCTTCCTGGTTGCTTGTGTACAACAAAATCCCTTTTTCCTGCTGAACGGAGAAGTAGCAACAGATAAAGCAAGGGTTGTAATGTGTAGCTCTTACTACACTTGCTGGAGGCCGTTCTGATGTTTTTTGTGTAGATAGTCAAGTCCAGGTATGTAAGAGAACCATATTATAGCTTGAACACTTGCATATTTCTGACAAAATTAATGGATGTAGTTTAGACTAGGTTGTGCAGGATTTTGGTGAGCTGTTTTTTCAATGTTTATAAGCTGGCTAGATTTTCAGTTTCACAGTTGTATGACCCTTCATAGCAGAGAACTCAAAAGCCACTCTCAGAATCTTCCCCCAAAGGCGTAATAATTATTACATGCTCTCTGAAATAAATGTAAAGCAGTGCCATTATTTGCTTACCTTTCTCTTTTGTTTGCAAGATGTGTTGGTGGACTTTTGTTTGTTGTATTTCTAGAAATTCTTTAGTGGCGGGTGAATTTTTTGGAATTCACCTGCTGAAACTAGTCAGATTTGGCTCACTGACCTTATATTCTTTTCCTTCAGTAGGTAAGGTGCAATAAATTTCAAACTGAAAGCTGATGGATTTTAGAACATTAGCAGTAGATATTACTTTGGATAGAAAGAAATTTTCAGGTTAGCTAAATAGACATGGCAGTTTTCTTTTATGAGTACCTACCTGTGCAGTCAAGTGACCTTCCGTGTTAATCTAGGAAAAGAGAAGATGCTTGTGCCTTGCTGTTTCTTCCAAGGAAGAAGGTTGGGTTACCAATCGATTGCATTTAGTGGTGTCAAAATGCAAAATAAGATCCATAAATTTGCTGTAACATTTATTTGTCTGAGTAGTCTGAATTTGTAAAGTTGGGTATTTTCCTTGTTTCTACAAAACGGATCTTAAGTCTGAAGTTTAAACTGCTATTGCATACTTAAAACTTTTGTATCTGTCTGTAAAAATCATATATTTTCTGGGAATGTGGTTGACGGTGCTGTATTGTTGATTTATACAGATAGCTATATTGAAAATAACCTTTTCATGGAATCATGGACAACTGATTCGGGTTTTTTCATATCTTGATGTTTGTTTCCTTAAAGCTAATGAGCATCATCTTTCCTCGTTTTTATTCTTTTTCCTGTACTCATTTGGGATCTGCATTACGCCATGGAGATAATGTAACAAAAAAAATCTCTGTTTTTCTTCGGTGTTATGACTGTGTCATGAAGCACTACTCTGTTGTACAGGGTTTCAGGTATAAACCCACTTGTGGAATATTGCTCGTCTTTAAAACACGATTATTTTCTTGTCTTGTAGTGGAAAATTTGAAATGAGAGAGGGGGAAAAGGAAATACTGTGTTAATTTTGTGCTTATTGGATTAATGATAAAGATACTTGGATTTCTTGCATCTGCAATTTTAAATGAGAGCCATTATCATGATAGAACAGAGTGTAATGAACAAACCTGATTAGTTGCATTTCCTGATATTTATTATCTCTTAAATTGTAAGGTTTTTTTTCACAATTGCTATTCTGCTGTTGCATTTTTCATTTGGCCTGTTGTACATATGCACTAGACTGTAGCCTTTAACTGTATGAGTGCCGAGCGTGTGCTCTGTAGTACCTTTGCATCCTTTCTCTTGCACAGCAAAGTGAGTGAATGAAGCAAAGAGGGCGGAGGAACTCTCGTACTAAAGTAACTCTGGTGTGACCCTGAGAGCAGATGGAGTGAGTTAGTTTGTTGTCATTAAAAACTCTTGTTATCCAGTTTGCTGCATTATTGCAATGGAATTTTGCAGGGTAACCTTGTTTCGTGTTTGTTGTAACTTCAGCATTTGCTTTGGCAATATTAGTATTCTTTTCAACAAAGTAATCATATGTATGATAACATGATGTACGCTCAATATTACATTACTTTACTGGAAGTGGCAAGTTGATGGCTGTAGGGTGTTGTGAGACTTCGGTTGTTTTTCTTCATTTACAGATTTCCCATTACTATGTAGCCTCATCCTGCAAACTTGTACTCTTGGGTAAGCTTATTACTGGGATACACAGAAGTTTAATTTTGTATAAGGAAGCAGCATGTGGATTCTCTAGTTTTTAAATTGTCTAGTGTTGGAAGTACCAGGAAAGGGTGTAGTCCTGTGAAGAGACTCTGACTTTCCATCAAAGCCTGGAGACTTTTCTAGAATGCTTCTGTAGTGAAACTTCTAAACCTGCTCAACTGTCTAAAATTGCACTTAATAAAGGCCTCTTGTGGATAGTTGTGCAGTTCTCACAATTTTAGTAGTGATATCAGGCAAGATAAAAAACTGTAAAAGCAGAGATGAACTCGTGTATCACTCGGAGATGTAAGATCAGACAGGATGGGTAACATTTTTACTAGATGAGCACAAAAGCTTATGTAATGTAGAAATTGAACTAATATTCAAAAACAATTACTCCATGTGGTGGATTGTGGGTTGTGTCTGACCGTTAGTATGTAGATACTGGGTATATGGAAACTTTCTTCTGGGAAAATAACAACTGTGGGTTGGGAGACGGGGATCTTTTAGCAAGGCAAGTGTGCTGGCTGCTAGGCCAAATAAGTGTTTTTTATTAATCAAGTTTGCCTTCAGAGTAGTCACAAGGAAATAGCTGTTACTGGGAAGCTGTTTATTCGTTGCAAATCCTCTGCGTGAGGATATTAGAGGAAGGAGAGTAAAAGTGAAGGAAGACAATTCCTCATCTAACTAAATCCTTAAGCACCAATGTATGACTCTTTTTTCTTTTTAAAATCCTAACCTTTTGAATTTATGGATGCATTCAGAAAATTATATCCGCTAAAGCTTCTAGAGAACACAGTGTTGACAGACCGAATAAGGTTTTCTTACACATTTCTCTTGAATAACAGTGTATCTGGAGTCTTAACAACATGTTAAAGCATTAATATGCACATTGCTTTTATTATTTCATTAATGGGAATTAAACTACTGTATATGAGTTCTTTTTACACTTACGCCCATTGCACACAGATTTTATATATTTTAGAAAGTATCAAAAGTTACGTAGGCTTCTTGAAATAACTATAGGTTTCTATTCCTTTCTCTTCATAGCTGCTAACGTGGAAAGCCTTAATACTGTTAACAAATTGTCATACAGTAGTTAATGGATATTGCTAGAACTTTCAACAGAAGCCTTTATGGGTAGCAATGGGTGAGGCATACCTGATTCTGTAGGCCTTCAAACTCTGAGGTGAGGGTTAGAGGCCATGTTAATACTCCAGATGATCTTCTAATGCCAGGTAATATTTGTTCCAGCTACTTAATTCTGTGAGTCTTTGAATATATATTTAGCTGCATGTTTTAAAGTTTGTATAGGACTTAAGCTAAACCTTAAGATATCCTTGTCAATTTATCTAAATTAAATATAAACACACATTGGCCAAAACCAATGTGTCAAGAAAAAGGTTAGAAGTTGTAGACCTTGTCTGCATTTGTATTTGCATCAATGTGACTATAGTATAGATGTTTCTCTTGTGTCAGATATGACTGATTTACTTAAACATTGTTACTCTAAGCTTCATTACATCATCCTTGATTTGGTGATGATGTAGTGTGCCTAATGGTTTGCATTCTCATCTATGGTATGTAGAGGGTTTTTTATTAATTTTTTTTTTTAACATGGATAAAAGCTTGTGAGTCTGCCTTCTTTTTTTTTTTTTACATGGATAAAAGCTTGTGAGTCTGCCTTCTTTTTTTTTTTTTTAAAGAAAAAACAAAACACCACAAAACAACAACCAAAACCCATAACCAAAAAACCCCCAAACGAAAAAAACCCCCAAACCCTGAATCCTATCAATTATTGAACTGTTTTTCAATAGTTACTCTACTCCCATTTGTGGTATTTAAGATGCTTGCGCCTTGTTTTGTTATTACCAGTCATTTTTGTCCTAAGCGCATGTGAGATACCTTCATCTGTTGATAGGGAAGGCCTAGTTAGCTTCTTGGGTGAGAATTTTTTTAGGATGATTTGTCTGATCATAGTAAATAAAACAAAACAACATCATGTTTACTGGAAATCAGTTTTTGAGGGTCATCTTGTAAATGTTCTTTGAAGCACTTTTTTTAAAGATTTTGACCCTCTTGGCAGGAAAACAATCAATTTTGGTAGTATTTGAGTACCTCTCATTTTAAGTTGGTAATACCAGTGAAGCCTATATTAAATTGGCTAGAAATTTTGATGTTTTCTCAAGTTGTGATAACTGTGCTGTTCCTAGCTTTTCTTGTTGTTTCTTTCCCTCCCCTTTACCCTTTTGAAGACTTGGCAAAAATGCCCGGACTGTGTGCTCTGCCTGCTGTTCTTCATGCAGTTTCCTGACATTGCAGAGCTGTAGAACGGTATTTTAGGATGTAACGTCCTTCTGGCTGTATTGTGGTTTATGTATCTTCCAAAGGAGTTTGAATGGAATTTTAGGTTGAAGTTTAATCTCTTTGACTTTTCCTTGACTGCTTTCCCTAAAAATTTAGGTCAGATTAAGCTGACACTGAGAGTTAGTGTGTGAATTGAATACTAGCTTGATGTGTTCACGGATACCTTGAACCATGGAGAAGACAGAAGTGTTCTGTATTAGTTGGGTGATACGTATATGCTTTCTGTTAATTTTCAGGTACACTGAGTTGCATGAATGTAACCCAGAGGGGAACTTCTGACATATAATCCGTGCTTACATTCAGAAGAGGAAGCATTGATGGGTATTGGGTATTAGCAAGTTGAACCTCGTTGGAATATAACACTTCCCATTTTTCAGGCTTAGTGAAGTTCTGAGGCTATAACTGCGTTGGCTTTCCAACCCCTTCTCCCCCCCGGCTGGCTACCTCCGTCCCCCCAGCTGGCTACCTCCATTTGTTACACTTCAGCAGGACAGTTAATGGCACTCTATGGATAACGTCCCACAGTGTCTGACCTGCTGGATTTTATGAGTTTGCTTTGTCTGTTACCAGAGTAACAGTGGTACAAATCAAAGTGGTAAAGAGTTGAATGAAGCGTGCCAAGAATATTATCTGTTTTCTGTGCTCTTTATGCCCTCTTACATTGGCACGTTTCTATTTAAAGCAAAATAAAAAAGATCTGTTGGTTTTTCTTTTTTTTGTTGTTTTGCTAATCTAGGGTTCCTTCAGTTCTGGATCTGTGAGTGGTTTCTTCTAGCAAGGCAGAGACATTTGTGGTTTGCTTTTTTTTTTTTTAATTGTAAACTCTTGTACTCGCTGTTGATTTAATTCTTAAATATAGACACTATCCCTTTTGAGATTTCTTAACCTGAAACAGGTAAAGTACCCACATCATGGTGGTCTGAGGATTAAAATTTCAGTGTGCCCTGCCAATGGATAGCAGGTATACTTGCTAACAGAGCACAAACTTTAAATGATTTGTAAGAATGCATCTGTGCAGTCAGCGTCTACTAAATGTCATGGTAAGTGTACTCTAGTGAGGCATTTAAAACTAGAACATCTGGTCTCGCTTCATACCGTGAAACTAGTGTGCTGACAAAAGGAGTTAATCTAAATGTGGAGGTGGTTTAAATGTGTTGAGCAGTGTTAGACTTCAAGACTCGAAGGGGAAAATATTATTTCAAAATAGCCTCTTTTTTTTTCTTTTTTTTTTTTTTGCTGTGTGCAAGGAGAAGTAAAGTGTTGCCCTCTACACTACTGTCATTAACAGTTAAATGTCTCATTATTTTTTGTTCCAATTATATGCATATCAAACTGGTCTCCTGCCTTGTAATTATGTATGCATAGCTGTTGAAAACAGTAAATTGTGCTCTTGTCATACCTATTTGGCTGTGTTAATACTAAGGAAAAGAATATTTCAACCAACCACTTTTCAAATACTTAACTACATTTTAGGGATTAAAATGTTACATCAGAACCAAATGAGACAATAAGCATTACCTTTGTGTCTGATTTAGGTGTTAATTTTGGCTTGGGCGTCTACGAGTGGGGAGGTGACACTTGCTAGCTTTGCTGAGACGATGCATCGTGTCCTCTTGCACACTGAAACATCCTTAAATATTCTCATTTGGTTTTCAATTTATTGTAACTAAATTAAATCTTTACAGCTGACATGCAGCATGGTATAGTTGAGGGAAGCGTACGAGATACAGCAGGCCACAGGCAGAAAAACAGTGGGTACAGATACTGAAAGTCCCTTTGTGGTGTGTATAAAATGAACATCGTTTATGCCTTATAATGCCTTAGGACTTTTTTTTCTACCTTTCAAATGAATCTTGCAGGCCTTGGGAGAGGCCTTGTAAGAAGAGAAACAAGTCTTCTGTTTTTTCTAGGCTTTGAAAGAAGAGAATGTGTTTTCAACTCATCGTTGCTGTAGTCTTTTTTAATTAATCTTTGCCAGAGACATTTTTTGGATATGATTACTTTGTATGTTGTTTTTCTATATTTGCACACGTGCTCAGAATACATTCTCAGTGATGGTACAGTTTTGAGCATGCAGTCCTTTCATATTATTTTTTTTTAATCTTCAGGTAGTGTTAAGATTGCAGAGATGTGATACCTGCTTTAACAACAGTGCTTAGCAGTTACGTTATGTTACTGCATAATAGTGTGTTAATGGAAAGTAAATACATTGTTATTGTAATGAATTGGAAAATTTCATGCCTGTATAGTAAGAATTCTTGTTAGTATTTTGTAAGATTATCCAATAGTCTAAAATTGAGAATGCAAAACAAAAACAGTGTAACTGGTTTAACTTTGATAATGTCTTTTGTAACATGCATACACAAGGTTATTTAGGCATAAGCGTGGAAATATTCTTGAATGACTTGTATGTGGATATATATTTAAGATAAGCACTTTGTTCACTTTTGGGGGGGCTTAATCTAATTATAAAGTTAATAAAGACACTTATTTACTCACTGGAATTTGAAGATGCACCTGAATTTTGCTGCATGCATACAATAACAGGCTAATTCTCTCTTATAAACATTTGGTCTTTTACTGTAAAAGAAGGGTTAGAATGTTGCTGTGAGCGTATGAGGCTCATCAGTCTCTGCCTTTGTTCTGCTTAAATGTTCTGTCCTGCTTTGCAGTTCATTTGCTGCACATCCTTCCCATTCCATGGAGCCCCATGTCTGTGCAACACACAATAATCTGTACCTCTTCCTGTTAAACAAGTGTCGTGCCCATTTAGTGTTTATGATCCTAGCTGGAGGTGTAAGTCACTCCTTGTCAGTCTTTCTTTTTTATGCATATCTGAGGAAAACAAGCAATCTCATTGACAAAATTCTTCATATACATAGGGTTGAGTTTTAAGACTCGTGTTTTTTTTGCTATTACATTACCATCAATGCAAAAAACTCACTGTTTTAAAGCTTTTTGAACTTCGGATGACATACAGGGTATTTACTGCAGCTATCCTATCACTTTTGGGGAACAATCTGAAAGCTATACTGCTTTATCCATTGGCACTTTCAGTGATAAAATTAGAACGGTTATTTTAAATCTTACTGTCACAGGAGTTATTATTAGAAATGGAGCTCTTCTAGAAGTGGTTTTCACATGGCCATGTTCAGATAGATGGTGGTACAAAGGCAAGTCTTATCTCTATTTGAAAGATGGGGAAGCTGAAGCTTACCAGCAATAACTGACTTTCATGGTTTTTTCCTCAACTTTATACTTGAAGTCAGCAGGAAGACTGAGACTTGGTCCAGGCTCTGTTCTCTGGATTGCTGTACCTGTTACTAGGAGGATCTGTCTCTGTTGCAGCCCCATAGTGCATAACCAAGCATTTGCCAGAAAGGATCAGTGCTTGAATGTGGAAAAAATGGTTGCACAAAAGGTTAGAAATTATTAAAATGACGTAGAAGTCATGTCCAGTAGGGATTTTACTGCTTACTTGGAAGCATCTGTTGAATGCATACAGAACTGATGATTTTAAGACACACCCTTAAATAGCGTATGTATTCCAGTTCTGTTGTGTAGGGTATGGTCTTTGAAAAAGATAGGTAGTCTCAGATCACCCCCCACTCCCTCCTCCCCATCTATCTCTGTCCTATTTTCCTAATTTTTGAAGGTCAAATAGATAAGGGTGACTGTCTTGCAGTTTTTCTGCAACTTCAAAATAATAACCGTTTGGCACAATCTGATTAAAAAAATAGGCTGTTAAGTAAAATTTGCTACTGCTGCTTTTGGCTGTCATCTTTACATCTTTTTATAGGAAGCTGCTAGAAGTTGATGCTGACGAGAAAACGTTTTGCTTGCAAATACACTACTAGCTCAATAAGCATGGTGATTATTTGAACGATGATGATTCATTAGTACCCAGAACATACGTATTGACTGTATGTTGAAATATAAGTGTAAGGCTCTAGTGTGTCAAGTGGAAGATGTTGAAACTGTGCCTGCCTTTACTGCTTCTGTATAATTTCCATATGTTGTGCTCTACAGGAGTGTATTCATCAGCTTTCATTCTTGAAAGGATGGTTAGGTATTGAATTCATTAAAAATAATAAATATAAATTGTATTGGCAATTTACAAAAATTGCCTAAAGTACTGAATGTTTTTAAAAGATTTGAGTTCAGTGAGGTTTGTGAAATAGGAGAAATAATACAGTAAGTAGTCCTGGGGAAATGCTCTGTCCCACTCGTAACTAGCAGAATTTTGGATGTTAATCTTATTACAGCCCTATCCCTGCCTCCTAACAGTGTGCTAATAACATCTAATGCCCTGCTGCTTGCATGATTGAAATCCTGGGGCTGCCTGACGGAAATGTTTCTACAAGGAAGTGATTCTGCGGTGCCTGTGGCCCTGATGGTTTCCATGGGAATGAGCATGAATCCGTGTACTGTGAAATGTGTTATGAAACTTTGTACTGCGGAGAAATATATTATACCAGTGTGTGAACAGGGCAATGGAGAATTTAAATACACAAATGTAATGGTGCATTTTTCCTTACGTTGAGGCAGTATTTAAAGTGTACTAATGGCTTGCGAGCAGCCATGGAGATGCTTGTTACCCTGAACTCTTGTGCAGTCTAAAAAAAACAAATGAAAATGTAGCAGGACAAAAATCAGGAAGAAATCGGCCTGTTAGGCAAAACGCACCTTGAGTAACATTTTTCCGTGTTTCTGTGTTTTAATAAACTTTGCTTTTCTTCACTGTTTAATGACTATTTCCTTTGGTGCACTGTGGTTTGTGTTTAACTTCTTTCCTTTGCAAGAACAAGCAGCTCGCTTGGACGTGAGTAAATAAATGACTTAAACAGATGTTTCATGGCACCTGCAAGACATTAGCTGATTAACGTAAATTCCTGATAAGAGTCGAGGAAAACCACAGCCTATGAAAAACCAACAGAACTCTAACCAAAACCCAGTAATCTCCCCTTTTAACGTTGTATTTGTAGAGAAACAGGTTTAGTGTCTGCACTATTTCAGTTCTTCAGGCTGAACTCCACCTACCTATTTGTATCGGTAGCAAAATCTTTTTCATTTTGTGTTTTAGATGAGATTTTTACCAGTTTTAGTTCTAGGAATTAACTAATGCTTTGTTTCATGTCCTGTCTGGTTTTATGTAAAATTAGTGTTTTCTGTAATTTGGCCTTTTTTTTTTTTTTAATAGGCTTTCTGGTTTCTGGTTTTTTTTTTTTTTTTTTTAAAAAAAATCCCTCCAGCTTTTGAAGTATCCCAGTAAGAAAACGAGAAGCTAACCTGTGCGTACAGCAGCTGGGTGTAGTATGTGCCAGCCCCTTGGCAGTGCCCTGTGTGAGTGACCACGCTGGGGCTGCTGGAAGGTGCAGGTCGCTGCATCGCCGTAGAGGAAGGCCCTGTTTGTGTTAGAGTGGCTTTCCCTCTTAGAATAGAATCACAGAACTGCCTAGGTTGGAAGGGACCTTTAAGACCATTGAGTCCAACCATCAACCTAACACTGCCAAAACCCACCACTAAACCGTGTCCCTAAGCACCACGTCTGCCCATCTTTTAAATACCTCCAGGGATGACAATTCCACCACTTCCCTGGGCAGCCTGTTCCAGTGCTTGACAACCCTTTTGGTGAAGAAATTTTACCGAATATCCAATCTAAACCTCCCCTGGCGCAACTTGGGGCCATTTCCACTTGTCCTTCTTGCTTTAAGGGAAATTCTAGAGCTGTTGAATTCCAGCGGTTCGGAAGTAGTTCTCAAAAAGGGAACGAAACAACTGAAATTGTGGATGCTTATTTTATATGGGACATTACCTTGTTGTGGTTTAAGCTTTGCATTCAGTTTGCATTGACCGTATGGCTGAGATTCTGTAACTGTTACACAGATTGCATGTAGGTGAAATAGGAACTGAATGCCTACTTTTTCTAGACTGAGCTTCAGGGTGAGCAAGGTACGGCTTTTCCAGCCGTGCCCCAAAGAGTGCACACAACCAGTTAATGTTCAGGAAGGAGGCATAAAGTGCTTCTTGGCCTGTCACTGACTTTGAGTTGTGCTTTGAGTCAGCCGCTTAACTGAGATAAAATGGCACAGTATATTCCATGTAGCTTAATGCTGTGTGTGGATATTATCACCTACTTTGTCCTTTTGCAAAACAAAACCACAGCAAAGTGTTGAGTTAGATGGCTGTAAGCACATTATGAGGCAGGAGGTAATATGGAAAACCATTAAGGTTCCTATAATTATAGGGTGATAGGGTTCCTAAACCAAGTAGAAGTAACTGAAAATATTGATGTTAAATCAATAATCTGTTACTATTTGAGTAGTTTTCTTCAGCCTAATGTACACATTGTGGAGCTGCGCTACTTTTTGAAGGTTAGTGATGTACCCTTTTGTACTTAAATAATCTGAAATTTTGAGGTTTACAAACTAAGCCTGTGATATGGTACTAACTGATCTAATAAATCACCCAGGGAACAAAAAGCTTTAGATGCTTTTCATATGTTTCCTAATACTCAAAAGTATTCAAATAATAAGGAGCATGTAACAGCCGCCCACCCAGCCAAAAAAAAAAAAAAAAGCCCTACAGTTCAAGATGGAATATTTTCCATTCAGTTTAACATGGATTTCCAAAATAATTTGGTACTGAGGACCTACTTGAGACAAAACCAACGGAATCCTATGTTTTATAATTTCAGTGTTAAACTATATGTAGTGTCCCCTGCTTGAGGCCCACCTCAGATCAGTTGAGTTCAGGCTCAGCTCCAGGAAACTTCCACTTTCACGTCAAAAAGAGATTTTGATACTTGCACCTGATTGAGATGGTATGAAACACGGCATGCATCATTCTGTTATGCCTTCTACATAATTATTGTTTTTAAGCCCCAAATTTCTGGCAAGTTCAGAAATAAGATTTTAACATCTGGTGTTTATTACCTGCTGAGTGACATAAAATGTAAGCATACTATTCCAAGAACTGTATTTTCAAAGGCTTTGTAGATGTTGGTGTTAGGGCTCTAGCCAGTCAAGATAAAGGTAAAACATTGTGGGGCGTTTGAGGCCTTCTGTCCAAAGGATGACTATTGCACTTGCTAGCCAGAACAATGAGGGCTAAGACTCGTTATTTCTGAACTTGCTGTTCAGAAACAACATTTTTTGTAAGTTGCCTTGGTTTTCAGGTCTGCTCAGTCTTGTCCTTTTGACCTTAGATTCTGTACAGTGTGTTCAGATTATCTTTCTGCTTACTTGTCAGGGAATTAAAATACCTTTATTTTTGGCCACCAATCATAGTTAAAGTTGAAGATACCTGTCAAAACAATTACTTTAAGATGTTGAAGGTCTTAATGGAAAACAATAATTTTTTTTTTACTTCTCCTGACATAAAATTGGTCTAAATTCTAAGAGCTTTTATTCCAAAGTCGAGCATGAGGAAGAAACGAATAAATGTTTAGACATCAGTCATGTCGGAATGGTCAAAAAATCAGCACTATTGAATGAGAAAACCTAGAAAAAATTCAAGAATCTCTACAGATGATCTAGGATATGCATGTAAGTGAATTCAGGGTTTGACTGTCAGTAGGGATTGTCATATTTATCAAGATTAGTATAACATGGAAAATTCAATTTCACCTCTAATTTTCAGTTCACCTCATGGCACGACTTTATGTGGTGGCAGTCTTGCATCATGAAGCTTTGTATCCAACACCTAAAAGACTATGGTATCAACCTGATTTCATGCTTTTGATGTGGTATCTGTCAGTGCTTTCTAGAACATGTTTCTGTGGACTGCGCTGATTAAGTTGGAATTTTTTATGTGCCATTGTAAACATTTGTCTCCTTAATCATCCAGAGGAGAGCATTATGTGTATTAGACATGTGTTTTCTTACANCCCAAGTCTTTGTTTAAAGGCAAAGCTGCTCTCTGTTTACCGGAGGATTTCAGAACTCTTTAATTTTTTAATTAAATTTCATTTTTGCGTAGCTAACTTGGTAAAGTTTCATCACAACGCAGCTTGTAGATTTGCTTTTGGTGTAGGGTGAGCTAGGGAAGCAGGCAGGGCACTAAATTAGCATAAAATTTGGTGTGTAAAATTTGGTATGTCTTTATTTGGATAGTATTAAGTAGATTAACTCTCTTTTTCCAGAGGTGCCATATATGGTCTAGTGGTAGGTGTCCCTGCCCATGATCTTTAACTAGATGATCTTTAAGGTCCCTTCCAACTCTAACCATTCTATGATTCTATGGTTTTACGTGTGTCAGGTAGATGTCTTGATTCTAGGCATCCTTGAGTTTAGCATAATTAAAACTCAATTGCATGAGTTGTCGTTAGTAATCGTTGTTGAGATCTATCCATTTACAAAACTACATTAACAGTTCTCCCTTGAACTTTGTCTGTGCAAGGAGTTTAAGTAAAATAGCTCATGCTGTAGCGCTTAAATGTAAAAGTTTGTGGTTTGAGTTTTAAGAATTCATATGGAGAAGGCTCCATGTGTAATACGGATGTATTCAAAATATATCAGACACTATTGGTGGTAATAGCTTTCAAGAGTCTTTTGCAGAGCTAAATATTGATCACAGTTTCAGTAGTGTTAAATATGGAGAGGATGTGGTGTCGTGGCATCTTCCACATTTGATGCCCATGTCGGTTATGGGTGGTTTGAAAACAGCTACATAACACAGTCTTATTTACACTCTCTCCCCATCCTCTCCCCAGATGCTGGCAATTGGTGCTAGTGGTTGTGCCGACAAAGCTTTCTTGGGTGGGAAAAAATGTTAAGCGTTCAAAAGTATTTAAATACTTGATTTAAGACTGTAAATCAGCTTGTTACATCGTGTATCCAGTGGGCTAACAGAAGCTCTCTCTTGTTTGATAGCACATCTGTAAGGCACAACACAGGTACTGGAAATCTGCTTTCAATGTGGTGTCTTTCAGCTCTCTGGGACACATTCATAAATGAATCTTCAGTGCTTTGATTTGCTGTTGTCTCTCTTCAGAGAAATACAGAAATGTGCATCTTGGCATAGTTGTGTCCTTACAGTGGAATCTTCCCAGGACCCCCCCCAAAGGCTTACGATATTTCAGCTGGCAGTTCATGTTATAGGTATTTCTGTAATAAGATACAAACTTCTGAAATTAACAACTGTGACGTCGGGATGTAGCCAAAGTTAAAATTTGGCATTATACTCCTACATCTAAAATATGTATCTTTGAAGTTTTTAATAGTTTCAGAATGGTTCTTTTTTGTAGTATGACTACGTTCTTCACGTTTGAGCAGTGCTTTGAAGATTTGAAGATTAGAAACACTGCTGAACTGTAAGCTTTTTTTTTTTCCTTTTTTNTCAAGATGGAATATTTTCCATTCAGTTTAACATGGATTTCCAAAATAATTTGGTACTGAGGACCTACATGAGACAAAACCAACGGAATCCTATGTTTTATAATTTCAGTGTTAAACTATATGTAGTGTCCCCTGCTTGAGGCCCACCTCAGATCAGTTGAGTTCAGGCTCAGCTCCAGGAAACTTCCACTTTCACGTCAAAAAGAGATTTTGATACTTGCACCTGATTGAGATGGTATGAAACACGGCATGCATCATTCTGTTATGCCTTCTACATAATTATTGTTTTTAAGCCCCAAATTTCTGGCAAGTTCAGAAATAAGATTTTAACATCTGGTGTTTATTACCTGCTGAGTGACATAAAATGTAAGCATACTATTCCAAGAACTGTATTTTCAAAGGCTTTGTAGATGTTGGTGTTAGGGCTCTAGCCAGTCAAGATAAAGGTAAAACATTGTGGGGCGTTTGAGGCCTTCTGTCCAAAGGATGACTATTGCACTTGCTAGCCAGAACAATGAGGGCTAAGACTCGTTATTTCTGAACTTGCTGTTCAGAAACAACATTTTTTGTAAGTTGCCTTGGTTTTCAGGTCTGCTCAGTCTTGTCCTTTTGACCTTAGATTCTGTACAGTGTGTTCAGATTATCTTTCTGCTTACTTGTCAGGGAATTAAAATACCTTTATTTTTGGCCACCAATCATAGTTAAAGTTGAAGATACCTGTCAAAACAATTACTTTAAGATGTTGAAGGTCTTAATGGAAAACAATAATTTTTTTTTTACTTCTCCTGACATAAAATTGGTCTAAATTCTAAGAGCTTTTATTCCAAAGTCGAGCATGAGGAAGAAACGAATAAATGTTTAGACATCAGTCATGTCGGAATGGTCAAAAAATCAGCACTATTGAATGAGAAAACCTAGAAAAAATTCAAGAATCTCTACAGATGATCTAGGATATGCATGTAAGTGAATTCAGGGTTTGACTGTCAGTAGGGATTGTCATATTTATCAAGATTAGTATAACATGGAAAATTCAATTTCACCTCTAATTTTCAGTTCACCTCATGGCACGACTTTATGTGGTGGCAGTCTTGCATCATGAAGCTTTGTATCCAACACCTAAAAGACTATGGTATCAACCTGATTTCATGCTTTTGATGTGGTATCTGTCAGTGCTTTCTAGAACATGTTTCTGTGGACTGCGCTGATTAAGTTGGAATTTTTTATGTGCCATTGTAAACATTTGTCTCCTTAATCATCCAGAGGAGAGCATTATGTGTATTAGACATGTGTTTTCTTACACTTGACCATTGCAGCGGTATCTTTAATTTACTTCAGAGTTCCTTTTCTCCTGGCAGGAAAGTTGAGAGACTTTGTTACTGCCTTATCAAGTGGTACCATAGCCAGGAGACAGATCAGCTGAAGGCAAGTTTTTGCTTGGTCGGCTTCCAGAACTTCTCATTTGTAAGTGTAGGAAAAGCATTTATTTGCAGTGTGTGTATAGCAAAAAAAAAAACCCCACAACCCCAAAACCCCCAGCCCCCCCAAAAACCCTCCCTACCTCATCTGGAACTACTGAAAAATGTTAACGTTGCCCATGTTTCACTATATCTTGCTNATCCTTGAGTTTAGCATAATTAAAACTCAATTGCATGAGTTGTCGTTAGTAATCGTTGTTGAGATCTATCCATTTACAAAACTACATTAACAGTTCTCCCTTGAACTTTGTCTGTGCAAGGAGTTTAAGTAAAATAGCTCATGCTGTAGCGCTTAAATGTAAAAGTTTGTGGTTTGAGTTTTAAGAATTCATATGGAGAAGGCTCCATGTGTAATACGGATGTATTCAAAATATATCAGACACTATTGGTGGTAATAGCTTTCAAGAGTCTTTTGCAGAGCTAAATATTGATCACAGTTTCAGTAGTGTTAAATATGGAGAGGATGTGGTGTCGTGGCATCTTCCACATTTGATGCCCATGTCGGTTATGGGTGGTTTGAAAACAGCTACATAACACAGTCTTATTTACACTCTCTCCCCATCCTCTCCCCAGATGCTGGCAATTGGTGCTAGTGGTTGTGCCGACAAAGCTTTCTTGGGTGGGAAAAAATGTTAAGCGTTCAAAAGTATTTAAATACTTGATTTAAGACTGTAAATCAGCTTGTTACATCGTGTATCCAGTGGGCTAACAGAAGCTCTCTCTTGTTTGATAGCACATCTGTAAGGCACAACACAGGTACTGGAAATCTGCTTTCAATGTGGTGTCTTTCAGCTCTCTGGGACACATTCATAAATGAATCTTCAGTGCTTTGATTTGCTGTTGTCTCTCTTCAGAGAAATACAGAAATGTGCATCTTGGCATAGTTGTGTCCTTACAGTGGAATCTTCCCAGGACCCCCCCCAAAGGCTTACGATATTTCAGCTGGCAGTTCATGTTATAGGTATTTCTGTAATAAGATACAAACTTCTGAAATTAACAACTGTGACGTCGGGATGTAGCCAAAGTTAAAATTTGGCATTATACTCCTACATCTAAAATATGTATCTTTGAAGTTTTTAATAGTTTCAGAATGGTTCTTTTTTGTAGTATGACTACGTTCTTCACGTTTGAGCAGTGCTTTGAAGATTTGAAGATTAGAAACACTGCTGAACTGTAAGCTTTTTTTTTTTCCTTTTTTGTTAATTGAGGATTAATGGCCATTAAAATCTGACGAGTGGCTACTCCAAGTGATTAAGTTGCTTTGGTTTTTTGAACACTAAATTTACAAGGCTGGGGGACTCCTGAGTTTTATTTAGTAATTATTTGTATATTCTTTTCTAAAGAGTCTTTGTGTACCTAGATACTTCTTACATAATAAATCAAGCTTCATACGATGATTGAGTTATGTGTTCAGAGGTATCAGAATTTAGAAATTTGATTTTTTTTGGTTTTTTAACAGTAAGTCAAATTACTTGATATATTTTCTACTTGAATACATAGGCTTTCCTGGTTAGTCAGCTGCATTACTTAAATAGCAGTAACAGTTGAACTGTGGTTTGGTTACTGTTAATTTTATGTAGGAATGGTGTAACAGTGAAGGGTCCAAGGGTATTTAAAAACAATTATAGTTTGTACAAAGAGGCAATATCTTTTATTAGATTAATAGGTGAATGGGAATTGTAAATAATATTTGGAAAGTGAATCAGCATTGGATGAAAAGATGGGTTATTCTGATGTTCACTTAAATTTTTCTGGGATTTTTTTTTGTGTGTCATTTGGAAAACTTGATTTGTATTTCTTAGTGTGTTGTGTTACTTGCATTATTTATATTAACACTTCTTACATTTATTTTCAGAACAATAAAACTATTCTGATTCTGTTCTTATGCTTCATAAGCATAACATTTTTTGGGGAAATTTCTAGATACAAGTTAGGTTTTTTTTTTTTGGCGGGGGAGCATGCACGGTTTAATCAATGTAAAATATTGGTTTGTGCAGTGAAATCAGGAAGTGAAATCAGGAAGCTTGACACTGTCATTTGTAAAATTGTCAGTTCTTCCTGTTGTATCTAAACTAACAAACAAATGGAAACGACATTTTAGATGTTTGAAACTGGTCTTGTTATCTCGAGAGAAGTGGTTTGACTTCACATGTGAAGGTCTGTTGTTAGTACTGAGACACAAGTCCCAGTGCATGTTTCCCTCTTGGTCATATGGTAGTATTTTGATGGCAGGTTTTTCAATCCAAGTTTAAGAGCCTGCTAGACTAAAGGCTTGTGTCTTATGCACTAAATAAAACTCTCTAGAACAAAAAAAAAAAAGAATCATGTGTCATTGGATGCATTTTTCAGACGTTTTCGTTTATCTTTTATAAATGATTTCGGTAGCTAATGTATTTTCCAGTGCAGTCATAAACCTGAAGTTCTGCAGCTTGCTAACGGGTGTGAAATTTAGAGTATTGAGTTCATGAGTTCTGCAACCCTTCTCAGACTCCATCAGAAAACAAACTTGCAGGTAGGACTAAACTGGGGTCTTTATCTCCCTGGATGATATCTGCTGTGGTCTTCAGGCTGGAGACTGAAAATGGCAGACTTATGTATGTGATTACTTTGTTGTGTATTGGGTGTTTGGTTAGCATTTAAGAGTTTTGAACTCCTAGTTTTATCACCCTGAAAAAATCATTGGTACTTGATGACAGCTCATGCTCTTTTCATTTGTGGCTGCTTTCTGTGAGTAACTATCATCAGAGATGCTGTGATAAAATTGGCATCGTGTCACAAATGTCCCTTTTATGGAGTCGACGGGCAAACAGGATTCACAGTAACAGGGGCAGTCAATGTACATAAAAAACTGAAGAGCAAATGACGAGAAAAATACTGGAAAAGGTGAAGTTTACAAGACCGTAAAGATGTTGAGAAAAGTTATGCAGTTAGGCAGAGAGCATGCTGGGCTGTAATCTGTCCAGTTAATTATGGGTTCCTTGACTGCAGAAGACAGAGCTTATGGCAAATGTATGATAAACCTTAACTTCACACTAAACGCAAGTTGAATATTATTTATATGCTGGCTCTGTAGTAGAAGGCATCCATCTTCTACGTCTAGGTGATCTCAAACTTGTGTTTGCTGTACTGCTTTCAGCATTGTTAAATTCTACTTCACTGCCCACTGATGTTAATTTCTTTACAGTTTGCCCATGAAATGAGATTTATATAGCCAGAGTATCTTTTTATCTCTCTGCTCAGTAGACCTCTTTTAACAAATTGGATAAAAAGGTATGGCCTCAAAGGACCTGAGGGACAGATATAAATGTGTATCGGGGTGGAACGTGTTCTCTACCTGTGATTGAGAGGCTTCAGTGTGAGTGTATCTGGATGCAAGAGAAAGCAGAAGTGAGTGGTATTGTGAATCAACGAACAACGAATGGGAGTTAGTCCTTTTCAATACTTACATCCAACTTAGCTGGAAAAAGATGTTTGTTTTCCGTTCTCCTTCCACCTCACAAGCAGCCTGTATACGAAGCTCTTGGTTTCCCATTTTACCCCAAGAAGACAACATGTTTGTAAAGAATTTGTTTTCTAGTCACCTTTTTCTTCTATTTAACCTATATTGTGGCACTTCAGTTCATTAGTGTTGTTTTTTAAAACTGTGACATAAAGTTCTGTTAAGCAGCCTAGGAGAAAGCTATGGACAAATATATATTCCTGATGTGTAAAAGAACTTAACTTTTTGGGGTTTTTTTTCCCCTGTAGAATGTTCACTGAATACCAGTATTTGTACAAAATCTATTCTCAGGGTGGTTGAGCTGAAATCCATTACACTAATCTGTTTGCCAACAGACATAAAAGTGCTATTGCTTTAATGACAACATAGTCGTCAGCCATTTTCTGGTGCATTTTGCTTGGATGGATTAGGATTTAGTGAAATAAAACCCACTTGTGCTGGACAAAGTCTAAGTTCTTTCAAGTCTGTGATTGTGGTTAGTGTCTTATCTTGTTCTGGTTCTTGTTGTTAAGCATAAAATTTTACTTAAGTGTAAAGTGTTTCTAGCAAATGATTGGCTATTTTTGAGTGGTTTTGTTCATACTTTTTCAATTTACAGTATCATCTCACAAGGATTATTCATTGTGGAGTTCAGATTTAGGAAAGGAAGTGAGAATTGTACTATTAAAAATATGCTGAATAATTTGTGCTCCTTTTTTCATTCTTTTGTCATTCATTATTCTTAAATATCCTCTGACACATAGTTTACAAAATATAAGTTACATTATCATCTGAAGTAAAACGGCAATGAGATGTAATTTTGAAGGTTAACACAATGGAAATTTGGTGCATTTCATGGCTTTTAAAAATTTGCTACCAGTTTCCGCATAGTTACTTTCAAGGTTTTGTGATAGTTTCTTGTGCAATGTTTCCCTCAGGAGGGAGCTTATTGCCCCTACAAAATAGCTTTTAACAGTTACAGCAACAAGGTAAAGTAAAAAGGATCAATATTTCATTTTAGAAGGGTGTTGCAGAAAATTGGTTTAGAAGTGAATTTTGACTGTTCATTTAATGGTCTTTTTTTATTCTCCTGTAATATTAGGATATCCTCCAGTTCTTCAACCTGTATTGAAATTGCTGGTGTTTAAGCCAGTAGTTCACTTGGTTTGCGGGTCTAATTTATGCAACACTTCAACAATTTAAAAAATCCAAATACATAGTTTGAGAACAGAAAAAAACCCCATTGCATAATATGATTTTCTTGTCTTTGTATTCTAGGTTGTGTTAAAGATCATTAAACATTACCAAGAAGAAGGACAGGGGAATGAAGTGGTCCAGGGAGTGCTGCTGGGTCTTGTGGTGGATGACAGACTTGAAATCACAAACTGCTTCCCTTTCCCTCAGCATACAGAAGATGATGCAGACTTCGATGAAGGTAATGGTTACAGTTTTGCAAAACTTTAGGGTAAAAAAAAAAAAATATTAATAAAAATCCCTATGTGCAAAAAAGGACTTTTATTTTGTTCGCCACAGTTGCAGAAGCTTCTGTGTGATCAGAAAGTGGTTTTATTTGACTTGAGGTATCAACGGGTTACTCACAGTGCCATCCTGCATGTCCAACTGAAATCTCGTCTATGTAAGGAAAGTTACAGCGATAAATACCGTATTATATGACACACTTATTTTAGAGTAAGACTGTGCACACAGGAAGTTACATAAATTTCCAGTCTGTAATTCATATAGATTTTAAAGCTTTTTATTAAAATAGCTGTGTATGTGTTCTGTATGTATATATACATGTACATATGTATGTAGTCAGGCATATAGATTGCCTCTCAGTAGATTGATTTGTGTGTGTTAAGTACTCATTGAAAGCCTGGAGAGCAGAGCTTTGTAAGTGTAAAAGGGACTGGTTAACTTGAAATCTGGGTGATATTTTTGCTTCTCCAAGTGAGGTAGAAGTAGCATCAATGGTTTCTATCTGTCTTGGTGTTTCCTTGCTGGTCCTAGTAATGTTTTGTTATTGCCACTGTAAGTCAGTATAATTGGCTTGACACAGAATGGTATAAAACTTATAAAGTAAACTCGAAAGGCTTAGAATTCTAATCTTGGTAATATGTATATGTGTGTGTGTGTTTAATGATACTAACAGAAACGCTTCTTTGTTAGGCCTTAAAGAGAGACAGTTTAACTTCAACATTAACTAAAGATGAAATATAGTCAAAGTAGTTGCTGGAAGCATAAGTCTATCTAATTTTGATAATTCAGTATAAGCGAGATTACCTAAAGTATAAACTGCTTTTTCTTGCTTATAATAAGGTTATTTATTATTAATATTTTATTTTATTATAAGAGAATCTTAGACTGCCTTTGAAACAAGTCATTTTAAGAATTCTTTCAAATTGGTAGGGTTTCTTAGCTGTTTATTGCTGCTGTTGTGGGATTGTACAATTTGCTATATGAAGAAAACCCATGCAAAACACAAGGGAATCTTGATTGTCCTACATTAAAATGGTGCTTGAGTCAGAACTATATTTTATTAAAGCCTAAAAGATGTTTTAAAGATTCCTCCTCTTCTGCAGCTCTTCAAAGGATTGGAGTAATTAAATTTTTAATTGGAGACCATGCTTCAATTTTTTCTGTAGAAAATGTTTAAATTATTTCCATGTAGCTGATAGGCAAGCAAGGAGTGAAATAAATTTCTTAGTTTCCGAGATGGATTGTTATCACCGTAGATAACTGCCATGCTGAAGCTGTAAGCCTGTGATCTTGTATGCAAGGTTCAACTGGTTCTACTTTGAAGAAACTTCATTCCAGGAAAGTGGCACTTGTTACCAGTCTTTTTTTCCCTTTTTACCAAGTAGGCAATAATCCTGTCATTAAGTAAGGTGCAAAAGGCAATGCTTGTGGAGCTTCCCTCACCTGGATATCTTACCTTGTTGACTTTCTGTTCCTATGCTGCAGGCACAGAAAGAGCAACCTGTAGCCGGAGTGGAAAGTGAACGCATGCCTCTAGCAGTGACAGGGAATTTGCAGCCAGGTCATGGGAGCTTACCTGTGCTGAATCACAGAATCATTTAGACCTTTAAGATGATTGAGTCCAACCGGTAACCCAGCACTGCCAAGTCCAGCACTAAACTGTGTCCCCAGTTGCCACATCTACCCGTCTTTTAAATACCTCCCGGGATGGTGATTCAGCCACTTCCCTGGGCAGCCTGTTCCAATGCTTGACAACCCTTTCAGTGAGGAAATTTTTCCTAATATCCAATCTAAACCTCCCCTGGTGCAACCCGGGGCGATTTCCTCTCATCCTATCACTTGTTAATTGGGAGAAGAGAGAAATCTCGCCTTGCTGCAAACTCCTTTCTGATAGTTGAACCCTGTAAGACAACCTCAAGAGACGTTTTGTATTGCTCTTCATCTTCCCTAGCCTCTACCGTATGAGTCACAGAGAGGTTCTCTCTGTATTCTTCTCAGTGAAATACAGTTAAATAGACTGAGCTGTATTTCAGTCTGTTTGGGACTGAACAGTGCCCATGTTCATTCTGCATTTAAGGAACTTAGGACCTGGTCAGCCCTTTGACCTATGTGGTAGAGGCTGGGGAAGGTGAAAACCGAAGCAAAATGGCTCTTGAGGTTGCCAGATGAGCATTAGGTACCTTTTTAGGCTCTATATGGAGTTGTCTTCTGTCTTGCAATGTGAAAAACACTAATGTTTTAGAAATACTCCTTGTTTGTTTTCCGTGGAGCTATGTTCCCCTATGCAAGCATCTGGTCAGATTTTCAGGTGATTCTGTTTTTCTTCTAGATACAGATACTCCAGCAGAGAAATCTCTTGTTATATGTCAGAACCTTAAAATTCAGGATGCTAAAACCAAACCAAACAAGGCACCTCTCTCCCCCTAAGACTTTTATGTTACATCAGTATCACAACTGGCTTTATATAATTGCACAAATTCAGGCCCAGAGATATGGAAGGAAAGAATAAGGGTCTTGGCATTTCAGTGCCTCCATCACCCAGAATTAACATTGTTCTCTTTGGTCAGAATAAAGTTGTATTGTCTTTTCTTCTTGCTTAGTGTGCATATATATATATCTCTCCNATAGAAACAATCCTATTGAGATTCCAAGTTTCTGGGCCTGCGGAAATCATTTCTTAGTGGACTTTGGTCATACTTGATCTTATGTTTCTGCAGGGACTGTTGCACTGTCTGAAGGGCCACACTCCCCAGCTACCCTTCTCTTGAGGGGATGGAACTGGGAGCAACCACGGTGCAGTTATTTGTTGGCAAACTCCTAACTTGCTGTGCTGAGAATTGAATGAATACACCCCCAAAATCATTTCTTCTATATCATTTTGCAGGAGCTCTAGGAACAGGTCTCCTGAAAAATACTCATTTGCCTTTTGGTCTCGAGGTGATTGTTGTCAAGGGAATTGAACTTACGTACAGGAGGGTGATATTTGAGCAAATAAACTGTTGGATAATTGGCAAGAGACATTTAAGCTCATGTTTTCCTTTTTTAAACTGAGTAAATCTAATGTGAAACACATTTTTGAGGGTGCTAAGAAAGTATCCGTAATTTGAACTTGAAATAGGTATGCATGACATTTAAGAATCAGTTTGATAAAGATGTATTTCTAACTTGTTAGCAACAACCATTTCTTCAGATATGCTTAGATACGCTTTTGTTATGGTGCCATTTTGTCTCTTGCTGCTAATGCCTGAGATAATACTAAGTTTTGTCTATTTGCTGCAACAGAATCCCTTCAAAGATTAAATTTTTGATTTAAAAAAAACAACATACCCAAACTTGTTCTTTTAGTGCAAAAACGTTTTTTTTAGTGCAGTTTGAATTGGACTATTTCTAGAAACTACAGAAAACATGAGAAGTTTTTTTAGCTTCAAGTAATTCTTCTTATTAAGTCTGGGAGGACTGTCTACCATTTCTGAATCCACAGGTGTTTTTCATCTTGGAAAGTTGCTCCTCCAGTGTCGTCTTCCTAGGATTCGTTTTACAAAGTGTAATTTTTTGGTAAGATTTTCCTGTCAGGGAAGTCTTAAACACCTAGGTTGGCCTGCTGCTGCCAGAGCACAAGATTTTTGGAGGGGCGGGAGGGTTCAACCCAGCTCTGTGTTAGAAATCTGTAGGTGAAGTTTAGTTGATGATGTGTGAGGTAGTGGAGGAAAATTGCAGAATGGGGGTGTGTTGTTGAGTCTTCAGCAAAAGATGCTTCAACACGATGTTTTGGGGCTGCACTCTGGACTTTTGGGCAGGATTTACTTTTCAGATAACTGTGTTTCCTTGTTACTAGTGCACTTAAATCCTTGTAGGTATTGAATTTATTTCTCAAAACACAGATCTTAGATAACTGAAAGTACTTTCTTTAATTTTTACATGTACAAGCCCTATTCTTGCACTCCCACCCCTTCCATTCTCCCACCTGATGGATTCAACTCTTGTTTAGGGAAAATCAGATTTCTGCTCGAAGGATTTTTGGCTTAGGCACTTCTGTGAAATGATGCAGTACCCCAACTTGTCTTTGTGAGGGTAGTTTTCTGAGAATTATTTTCTCTTTAGGGCACTTCTGAGCTTTTGTCTGAGCATAGTTTTGCTTTGTTTCAGTTAAGGTTTACAAAAAAGGTGTAATGCTTGAACTGTACTTTCTTCTTAAGAAATAGATGTATTAATTATTCTTGACTAAATGGTGTCTCTAAGCGACACGTTCAGTCCTTTGCACTTCACTATTTTTATCTTCAGTGCTATTCATCGAGTAGCTCTTCTCCCTGTTTAAAGGAAATTTATATTGCTTTCATGGAAAGCAACAGTTAAAAATATAGTATACATCTTCTAATTCTTTATAGATCTTGTGAGACATTATTTTGATAAGGTATTTTGAAACAGATACTATTTCAACCTGATATATTTTAGTACCTTACTTTCAAAGCTGAGATAATAAATGAAGTGCTGTGGTAATTATGCCAATAGAAACTTTGAGACAGTTATGTAATTATATAACGAAATAAGTTCTAGAAGATGGTAACTTTTTCTTCTTTTATAACTATGCAGAGTTTTCACTAGACTCCTTCTGAAATGCTTCAGATGAAAAGGTGATGCTGCCTTCTCCTTCCCACCCCTTCCCGCCCCTCAAAATGATTTTTACTTTCGTACCTGAGAAGGTTAATTTTGTTTTTCAATTTTCGGGTTAGAAGTATCTAGATGATTAAAAATTCTAATACCTGTATTTTTCTGTGCTGTAGGTTGTTATTTAGTTGTATCATCAGTCGGTAACAACTAGAAGTGACATAGTGTAACATTTCCACAAACACGCTCAGTATTTTCTTTATTTGTGGCTTCTACTTAACCTCAAATGAATGCAGTTGCATTTGGAGAAACATGTCCTAGCTCTTACAGAGTATACTTTTTCAGGGTTTTGATGGGCCAGAGATAGCATCAATTCATACTGCCAAGCCTTACCTCCAGTGTTGCCAGTACCTGCGATACGTGATCCTTGCAGAAGCAGAGGCTTCAGGTTGCTAAAAAGAACATGCTTACAAAAGCAAATTTAAGATAAAGCAATGAACTGAATGTGTGCTTTTGAAGTGTTGCCTGCTGCAGTGAGAATGAAGGGAGCGTTGGCTGTGTTAAGGCCTTTCCTGGTGGACTGGAGGACTTGTTCTTGGGGATGCATTTCTTGAAGTGAAGCCTGTGGTCTGCTAAGCTGGTTTGATGTTATTGGCGCTTCAAGACCAAAGTCACACGAGTCCTTGTGCTTTCCAGCATCCTGTGTCTCAGTGCGCAGGTGTGGTGGTGTTTGATGGATGGTTTTAGGTGTTTAAAAAGCATCTTTAAAAAGGCTACTGTTTTCTAGAGTGCTATTTTTTCTTTTATTAAGCTAATAGAGTGGCTTCACAAACAGCCTTGTTGAGTACAACTGAAACCCCTAAGGTGCCTGAAACTCTTGTATGGTCAAACCAGAATCTCCCAGGCAGTACATATATACCTACAGGGGCCAAACGGACTATGTAAAAGGTGATTTCTTTTACTAGTAATGCTGTAGAAGTCCCGATGTCATTAAATCACAGCCCCCTAGCTGTGTTGATTCATCTCCTTTCTGTAAAGACTTCTGTCAGTGCTAGATTTTTTCAGTTTTTCTTGTGAAAACAGCTTCCAGTTATTCCCATTTTAAATCTGCTAGTATTATAACTTAAAGGTTTATCTTAAGGTTATATCTTAAAGGCATATCTTTTATTTGTCTTTTATTGTTGCAGGACAGAACTTGAACATGCTGTAACTGTATTCTGAATAGGCAGATGCAACTTCAGCTGACCATTTTTTTTCCTGGTTTTTGTTTAGGTTTATTCTCTTTAGGTATAACAGAGAGAAGGTCATGTGTATTGTCTTTTATTGTAAGAATATGGAATGTTTATGAAATGCAGAAATTCAGTTATATGAAATTTGAGTTTTATTTCGCTAAGGACAGGAACAGATGATTCAAAAGCTCCTAAGTCACGGCCTTGGTTCTGGCTCCAATTGTAGTATGGATCTGTATGTTTCACTTCGTGCTCTATGTGAAAAGAATATTAAATTGTATGTTGGATTTTTTTTGCTGTATCATTTGGGTGTGAAGAATGCACGAAATAGTCTGTAGACTTGGTAAGGATTTATTTATAAGAGAAATTCAGGTGATTTTGATAGAGGGTGGATGGTCGCTCGTTAAACCTGCAAAACAGTCATGTCTAGGCTTTCATGTTTTGGGGTTTTTTTTGTGGGTTGCTCAGAGCTGGTACTGGAATATACTGATTAACAGAGAGGTTGGTTATTAGGTGTGCTTAGTTGTCATGTCATAAGATGTATCATGTAATCAAGGTTCTTTAATAAAGCTGCTAATCACACCTGAGTTATTTTGTACTTTACCTGTCACTGGTGCAATTCTTGATTTGTTTCCTAAAAGGAAACTAATATTGACACTGTTTGCATAATTGTAATGGTTCAGTGGAGTCGCAGACATGCAGCACGTCAAAGGTTTTGCAGAAGTTTTCATAGTGTGCAGACTTATCTGTGCTGGAGGTTTTTGTCTTTATCCGGCAAAGAAATTCAGATAAAAGGCTCCTTTTCACGGCACATACATGGACTCGTCTGTATCGGATACGGCATCCTACCACAAAGTATGTTTTTGTAATATAAAGTCCTAAGAAAAAGCGCTGTTAATTATCCGAAGTACAGGAGAGGAAAGTGAAGAGTCGGCGCGGGTATCCCCGTCTGGGCGGCAGAGCCCCACCCGGGCGGCGGCCGGAGGAGCCCCGTTAGGGGGCACTCGCGCCCCGCGCACCGGCGGCCGCCGCGCCGGGAGAGCGGCGGCGGGCGGGTAAACCCCCTCTTCTGCTCATCAGGATCGTAAAATCGTCGATACAAACGTACTCCGAAAAATACAAAAGTGCATTGAATTAAATACAGCTCCACTGACTTCAATGTTGTTTTTTTTTCCCCCCGTTTCTTTATTGGCCTAAATGTGCCGCTTGTTCTAAGGAACCATATATAGAGAGAGAGAGATGGGTAGAATTTGATTCAGAGACTTGTGTGTGTGTGTCTATATGTATCCCAAAAGCAGAACAGGAGCTTTCTTGTTTTGCAGGTTCTCTTCTTCCCTTCCCAATCCTACCACCTGTAACTAAGGAAGAGGAGACAGCACTTGTGATGGATTTTCTTAGCTTATTTAAGTAGGTTTATACTCCTAGACTTAAAAACTGCATATAAACAATTCCTTTTCTGATATTATCGCATGAAATACCTGAAATGCTTTGTTTATTGCATTTCTGGATTTTCAAGTTGATTTTTACTGGAGAGGCAATGCTTTAAAGTGGTAGGTAAATCCTTTTGTTAAACGTCTGATTTTGAATCAGAAAAGAGAAATCGTGTTGCTCTTTAAAGCACCAGGCATATTAAAGTTTTATTTAAATCCAGTTCCATTAAGATTTTGCTGCAAAAGTAGTTAGTGTAATTTGCTTTTAAACACAGAAATGCTGCACTGTTTTTTTCTTTTTTTTTTTTTAAGGAAACATATTTCATGGCATTTTTCCTTGAGTAATTTTGAACATAAAAACCTTGTGGTTGCCTAAAATCTGAAAAATTCAGTCACAGTTTGTTTGATTTTTTTTTTAATAACTCACAATTGCAATGGATATTAACATCTAATAAACTTTCATGCTGAACGTTACTGAAAATTATGCTTAAGAATAATCACTTAGTAATTCTAAAAATGAAGTTAGAGAAGCATCTGTTTTAAGTGATAAGTAGTTTATTGTATGTAACTATTTTGTAGCAGCGTTAGAATGAGCTGGAAGACTGTGTCCAGCTCAGTTTTGCATTCAGCCATTTCACTGTATGCAAGTTTTGAACTTGAAGCCAGGAGGTTTTTTACTTCATATGTTGTGTTCTATATTAAATGTATTCTTTACTTATAATGTATGATCATTTAGTTTGCTATATGAATATTTCATATAGTTTTGTAACACTTGCAGAAACTCATTAATTTTTATGTAATCAGCAATATGAAAGTTCAATTTTTTTTTTTATTTTCTGCAATTTAGGTAAAATATTACAAATTAGCTAGTCAGAATTTGATTTTTCTTGCTAATATAATCAACTCAACTCTGACTAAAGACATTAAAGTGCACAGAAGAGGATAACTAATAAAAGTATATTCAGATGTTTAATATCTGTTCTTTGATTTCAGATAGCAATCTGAATTTTATGCCTATGTTATAGTTTGTGATAGTGATTTGAAAACGATAAGCCTTATGCTTACTGTTTATTAGGGGAGAGACACTGTACTGGTTATTTAAGAGTTACAAAGAATCTAAAGGTTTTTTGATTTTTTTACAAATTCAATTAATGTATTATTTGTTCAGTTTGGGGAATGTACAAGGACTTTGAAATATGAAAATAGTTTATATTCCTCCACACTTTTAATCACACATATGCAAATGACCTCATGTTTGTATTTTATCATTAACTTGTGGAAATATTTTGGTAAACAATGTTTAATGTGCTAGTTCCTATTAAAAGGAGAGACTCCCAAGTAATTCTTTTAGCTGTTCTGCTACAGGTTAAGTTATGAAATGATATTGCTGTGAACATATGGCAAAGGTGAAACTTACTGGCTTTTTTTTTTTCCCCCCAATGTACTCTGTCATTTACTGAGCATTTGAATTTTGCTGTACTGCAATTCAGGAAAAATGTCTGGATAGAACCATTTGTATTTTCAGGAAACAGAGGTTTTTTCAGGCAATTGCTAGAATGCATAATAGATATCTTGGTAGATCCTGTATTCATCTTACCCAACTGAGGTAGGTGCCTTCGTGGGTGCCTAAACGTTAGAAAAGTAGAAGCTTTAGTCTGTCTCTGTGTTTGGAGGAAGTAAAGCTTCATCCAGAAGGAAACCCAGACCGTGTAAAGTTGGTGTTGTCAATTCCGGTAGAAACTTTCTGCTTCATCCTTGATGGTGACTCTTCAGTCTTGGACAACATGCTCCAGGTGTGGACGCTTGCATTGGGCTGCCTGGATTGCGCGCTGTGTGCTTTTTTGCGTGTTTTGTTTTGGTCTGTAACATGTCCTTTCATAAGAGACTGATTGCTTGTGGTCCCCGCGTTCTCCCCGTAGCTTTGGCCAGATATTTTGACTCTAAGCTCGTTTGTTCTTTTGGTAACACTTCTCCCAGTGTGACTGGACCAAGAGGAAAAGAGCGCTCTTTTAACACCCTCTTATTACCTCTTTCCATTCCTCCTCCTTTCCTTGCTTTTTGCTAATACAAGTATTTAGCTATTTCCTTCCCTGAAGAATGCTGCAATAAACTTGAGGGAGCTGAAGAAAAGCACGGCAAAGTGAACGAATCCCACGTGCTAGTATTTTATTCTGAGAGGCAAAATGAAGGAAATGCCTATAGTTTTATTGAACAACAATTCAAAGCAATACATCTGGATAAAAAATAATAGAAACTGATTGAAATAAGAAGTAGTAGTAAATTAAGAAAAATCTCTTTGGTTCTTATTTCTCGCTTGCTAATGTTTTATGGATTTCTCAACTGCATAATCTGGAAAAATTATGTAGCGTTGTTCTCTGTAGAAGAAAATTACACATACTCGAGGTATAGAACACATTAAACCCAAGTTGCTCCTTTTTTCTTTACAGTGTTTATGCTTATTTTATTGGTAGAAAGACAGAGATGAGTTACTGACCCAAGGTTCAGTACTGAATATTGAATACTTGAAGAACAGGCTTGAAATCCATTTTGCTAATGGGAAACCTACTGCAACAGTGGAGTTGAAGGGGTAAGATATGGATTCAAAAAGATTACTAAACTTAAAAGATTTTCTAGAGAAATACTAGTCTTTGATAGAAAAGAGAAAAAAAAACCTTAATAGAGTTTAAGTTTAGATCCATATTTTAGCCTTATTTATTTATAATTAATATGTGTTGTTAAATCCAGTGGTGCAGTCAGAAATGTATGGAGAAACTGAAAAAGCTCAAACTGAGTAAATCTTGCATTTTGCTGTAGTGTGGTGAGACAGAGTATAGAATCTTAGTAACAGTAAAATTTAAGGAAATAAAAACTTCTTTAAAGGTCTGCTGGGTGTGCGTAGCTGCACATTTAATACTGTATAGTAGGTTAAATTTATGTAATTCCTTATCGACTGTATCTACAAAATGTATTTATGCAGATAAGGTTGTTCTCAGCCATCGAACTTCAAGACATTTAGTTTATTTTGGTTTGTGGTGTGTTGGTGGAGAAGTTGCTGTAGTATGCAGCTTGTCTTTTGTTTCACTGTTTGCTGAATACACAGTTTGATTTCTTTTATTGGATTACATGCTTCAGTTCAGCGTAAATTCATGCAGTAGAAAAATAGACATTAAACTAGATTGTTTACTCTTCAGTAAAATACTCGTATGTTTTTGTAGGTTTAGTGTGATAAATCCTCAATGTACGTATTTATAGCCAACATGCAGCATTGTGGAGTTTTAGTCAATAATAGAAATGGAAAGATTTCTTAAAACTTTTTTAGAAAATAAGACGGGCATAGTCTTTGTGCGATATATTTAGGTCATAAGGGACATCTGCTAAGGATAATTTTTTAACACTTGCTAACAATCCTAATATAATATGGCCTATTCATCAGTCATATTGTTCCTGACTTGGCTAGTGTGGATTTTAGTGATTCCCGATGTGCATTCAGACTCTCTTAATTGCTAGTTTCTTGCTGTTCTATCTTATTGTTTTGTAGGACAATGCATAAGCGGGCACAGAATAATCAAAATGGTTTCCCTGGCCATATTAGGCACCTCACAGAGATATATTTGCTGTGCAATGTGTGCATGTTTTTGCAAGTGGAAGTCTCGTTGAAAGAAAATAAATCTTAAGGGGGAAATAATTCAACAAGATTTGAACATGCTATTCCGTATGTGTGTTTGAATATCTATATTTAAAAATACATGTGTGTGTATACATATATTTTTATATATGTATCAGTCAAACCCTAATCTGTGTGATACATCTTGGAGCTTTTATACTGTGCATTTATGCAGCAGAGAAATTAGAGGGGTAGGTTAGGGAGGCACTATGGACACTGAACGTCAGGATTTGAGAGATCTCGATAAACTGTTATATTGTGCCAGTTCTGTGCCTTTGGTTTGGAAAGAAAAGCTGGTTCAGACATATTTGCAGTATAACTGAGATCTAATCTTTTATGTTCTCATGAACTCAGAACTTCACTTAGCTGTAAGGCGTTTGACTCCTGAAGAGGTGCACGAAAGGTTCCTCAAACTAGCACACGCGAGACAGGCAGATGGGCAACGCCGGGCTTCATTGTTTGAGGGGAGAGAGGTTGTGGTGGTCTTTAGGTTTGGATATTGGCGAAATGGGAAAGCTGACCAGCTGAAGTCTGGCAAAATTACTAAAAGGGGTATTTGCAATTTGATTTCCACGTGTAGATGGAAAGAGATGGTGGTTGTTTTGTTTTGTTTTGTTTTGTTTTTTCCCCTTCTCCTTCCCCCTAGGATGTTTGGGTTTTGGTGGTTTTAATTTATTTATTTTATTTTTACTTTTTTTTAGCACTTTGTATTGCTCCATACTGTGTTCTTATCTACCAATAGAGTCATAGCTGTTTGATGCTTTCAGATAACTGTTCTAATCATTAAGTGTTTTATCTTAAGCCAGTTTGTGCAATGCTGAACTGTATGTGATAGTGAAAGAAAAAAAAAAGTAGGAATTTTGCAGCAGGTTAGGGGAAGCTTTCTTTAGAGCTTACTCCAGGGGTTGCATCTTGTTTAAACTGAAGTCTTACCCCTCTGATCAATTTTGTAAGGAAACAAAAGGAATTTTTTTGCTGGATTTGTTACTCTCATTTTTACTCAGTTGTCTTAGCCAAGTACAATAGATGATCTTTAAAATCCCACATAGCTGCAAAACATGAAAATATTTTTTTTCCTAATTCTTTAAGTGATTTTTAGTTCTGCTCTAGCAAAGCATGTTTAGGAAAATTGGTTTGGGCTATTAAAGCAATACCAATGATCAGGAATAAATCAACTGGTGGCTATTAAGTCAGTTGTTGAATACAGTTGAAAGACCATATTCTACACAAATGTTGATTTCATTCAGAGTTTAAATCTGTAGCTGTGTATGGCTTAATTGAAGAATTTTATCGGACTTCATAGTTGTTCTCCACATTAAATAGTTGAGAATTTGATTCATCTATGCACTGTTGATTAAAACAGTTTGGCAAAAGCTTGATGTAAATTGCTTTACTTAAAGTATACTTTATGAAATGTACAGCGTAAGCATAGAGCTGCTGATTTTCTGTAGCTGCAGCCTGGGAGAAAGGGCTGAGGGAAGAGCGTTTGAGAAGGGAATTGCAGACGCTGTTGTAAGGATGTGGTTTGGACACTGGGTGCCACTCCTGGTACACACTGAGCCTCCAAAGCCTTTCTCACACGGTGGAACAAGCAGCACTCTTAAAAATGGAGTTCTTTGTTATTCAGGAAATTCTGAAGGTCTTCGTCCCCTGAGCCAAGTGGTTCTTCTAGTTGAAAAACATATTCCTGAGTAGTACAAGGGGTAATTAAAGCTACAAGGGCAGGATTTTTTTATTATTATTTTAATTCTACTGAGGATGATTTCCTAGGCTTGATGTGTTGCTCCCTAGTTATGTAGCTCTCATCATGTACAAAAGAGACAAGGTCGCAGGACCAGGTATTCAGAAACTAGACCAAACATGGCAGTTCTCCTCAGGAATAGGAAGAATAATTTCCAAAGCAAAAAAATAGGAATGAGATATCTCCTTGGAAGTTTTTGATGGTTTTTTTTGTTGTGTGGTCAGTTTTCTTTTTTTTTTAATTTTTTTTTTTTATGCCTTTTGGTCATGTGCTTGTTAGAATAGCACAGTGTCAAAAATAATTAAGTGGTTTCTTACTGATGGAAGACTGGATGAAAAGAAAGTTGAGGATCGGTTTGGGATTAATCAATTTACAGAAACTAGAATTGGAGACATGTAGTGATGGTTTCCAATAGGTACCAAGTGGTGAAGATAAGAGAAATGCTGAGGAGATGGAGTGAGGAGTTGGGAGTAAGAAGTGTTCAGATGTAAATTGGAACAAGGTTAATGCTCCCATCCTGAAAGCTGTGTAGCTCTCAAACTGGGCAGCGTAATGTGATTTATGCTTTACTGTGCTCATGCCCGCAGGCGTCAGCTGGCTCTGGGTGTCCTAAACATTGTACAAACACGTACTTTGCTCAAACGTTTTAGAAACGACACAGGAGTTTAGGTGTCCAGGTCCTAATGGCTTTCAGTGGAATATTGGCATCTCTACCTGGCTAATTTGGAAACCGAAATTTCAGTTATAACTGAAAGGCAAATGGGGGTTTGGAACACTAAAAGCCATAGCATTTTAAAATGTTAGACTTCGAAACCTGATTTCCATGCAAAAATTTTATCCACTCTTTTGTTTGAAAAGGAATTGAAATAGTGGGTCAGAAATTAAAATGTGCTTGGAGGGGGGAGGGAAAGCAAGACACTACTTGAAATAATGAACGGCAGGGTGAGGGATGACAGAGTTCCTTGTAAAATTCTACTTTGATGCAGTGGTGCAGAATTAAAAACAAAAAGTCCCTCCGTCCTCAAATGTAGAAATTTGAGCTCTTGGTTTTACTTTTTAAAATGACACTTGAAAACGGGTTCCTGTTATTCACAATGCTCCATTCTGTGATGTTTGACTGAATTTTCAAAGCCACTTTTCTTATAATGATATTTCAAGTGAAAAATTAATTGATGTATTTGGATGTATAAAGCAGAAAGTTAAAATGAAGAATAAATGTCAAATAATCTTTTTTCTTTTGTCTGCTTATACTCCTTTTAAAGGTAAAGACTTTCAAAAGTAGTTAAAAATACCGACTCTGTTTTTAATTGAAACTTGCGGGTTAAGTCTGTTAAAAGTTGCTATTAAATTTTTTGGACTTTCCAGGACAAACACATTGGCCCACAGAAAACTGTGGCAAACATGAGTCATTTGGTATCTCCGTTGTAATTAGCTAAGCTTTATGCAGATAGTGAATAATACAAAGCCGCATTGGCTTCTGTGGTTTTGCCAACTGTGGCAAAAAGCCTGACTCTTAAAATAAGTATTTTTTAACTTTTTTTTTTTTTAAATTAGACCTTCTTATCGAAAGGCACCAGATACATAAGCAGAGACAGAAATGAAAGAACTGGCAACAAACCTTCTTTTGTTGTCACCTGGAAATCTATTAAATGGGCCACTTGAAATAATGAGTATGGCATATGATAAGCCAGAGCCACCTGGGTTTTATTAGGCTGCTCAATGCTTTGATCACAGCTTTCTTTAAAGAGTTGTCTGTTTATAGTGTCAATGTTCCTTATCATCGCTGAGATTTAGATTTTAATCTGACACAACACAAAGAGGGATTGCAAAAACCAAGGCAGTACTCAAATCAGAAATTGGTGTGGGAGAGATGCTAGTTCAAATTGTCAACCTTGAGACAAAGGCACCTGTTAAACAAGCCCTGTAATCTGAAACAGTAGATGATTTTCAGCGGATGTGGGACACATCTGCATCGTGCCATGGAGAGCAGTGGTAATAACGGAAGCTTGCTGGGAGCAGACAGAGGAATTCCACATGGAGCAGTTGTGCTGCCATCTCGGGTGGAGGGATCAGGGTGGGCATCAATAAGGACGTGTGTACGTTGGCGTGTTGCAGCCGTGTCCCTTAGGAGCTGGTATCACGAGTAAGCATGGCTGCATCGCCATCTGCACAGCTCTGCATCGCACTGTGAAACAGCCGAATTCTGGTCCAGCTTTGGGTTCCCAGCACTGCCCTCTGTATGATGTGAACATGCTCCTTATGATTTTCCTTTGGTTTTCCTTCATGCATTTAAGTGGCACTTTAACATGAAAGAAGGAGCACTTAGTTCCATCCTCTGATCCTGCTCATTCTTGCTAATAAATTAATAAAATCTGATCCATCTTAATAACTTGAATATGGGAAGTACCTGTCTTTATTTTTAATAAAATTTTGATGTGTCAAATAAGGGCAACGAAGCTGGTGAAGGGTCTGGAGCACAAGTCCTGTGAGGAGTGGCTGAGGGAGCTGGGGTTGTTCAGCCTGGAGAAAAGGAGGCTGAGGGGAGACCTTATCGCTCTCTACAACTACCTGAAAGGAGGGTGTAGGCAGGTGGGGGTCAGTCTCTTTTCCCAAGTAACAAGTGATGAGAGAAGGCAGCCTCAAGTTGCGCCAGGGGAGGTTTAGATTGGATATTAGGAAAAAATTCTTTGCCAAAAGGGTTGTTAAGCACTAGAACAGGCTGCCGAGGGAAGTGGTTGAGTCACCATCCCTGGAAGTATTTAAAAGACATGTAGATGTGGCAATTGGGGACATGGTTTAGTGGTGGGTTTTGGCAGTGTTAGGTTTATGCTTGGACTCAATGATCTTAAAGGTCTTTTCCAACCTAAATGATTCTGTGATGCAGTTTTGCAGAGATGAAATCATAGAATAGTTTGGGTTGGAAGGGACCTTTAAAGGTCATCTAGTCCAACCCCTCTGCAATGAGGAGAGACATCTTCCACTAATCGGGTTGCTCAGAGCCCCGTCCAACCTGACCTTGAATGTTTTCCAGGGATGGGGCATCTACCACCTCTCTGGGCAACCTGTGCCAGTGCCCAACCACCCTCATTGTAAAAAATTTCTTCCTTATATCTCGTCTAAATCTTCCCTCTTTTAGGTTAAAACCGTTAGCCCTTGTCCTGTCGCAACAGGCCCTGCTAAAAAATCTGTCCGCGTCTTTCTTATAAGCCCTGTTTTAAGTACTGAAAGTCTGCCATAAGGTCTCCCTGGAGCCTTCTCTTCTCTGGCCTGAACAACCCCGACTCTCTCAGCCTGTCTTCATAGTAGAGGTGCTCCTGTGTGGAACAAAAATGGGTGGTGTCTGTGTGACCCCATGTGGTGGGGTCTCAGTGGAGTAGATGGGCAGAATCACCTCCCTTGACCTTCTGGTCACGCTTCTTTTGATGCGAGTGCACATTGTTGGCTCAGGTCCAGCTTTTTATCTACCAGTACCCCCAAGTCCTTCATCCCTCAATCCCTTCGTCCCTCGGCCTGTATTGAAACCCAGGTGCAGGACCTCATGAGGTTCATATGGGCCCACTTCTCAAGTTTATCCAGGTCCCTCTGAAATAAAACCATCACATACGAAATGCCTAGGTTGTAACTTTTTGAGGCTTTGCTGATTGGCAGAGTTAAGAGAACTGCTTGTTTGGTAGTGTCTGTGTATTTGGTTTTGTTGTGGATACTTAAGCATATTATTCAGCCTCTAAGAGTACTACTTTTCTTGCTGAGTTTATCAGGTACTCGGCACTGAGGCTGAAAATAACTTTTTTTTTTCTATTTTTTTTTTTAGTACGTAACAAGATAACAGCTAATGCTTAATAATGAGGATGACAGTAGTTCTCATTTGGGATTTTCTTTGTTTCTCTGGTGCGTTTGGAGGTCTTCAGAGTAGACAGAGTGAAGGGACGTTTGATTAAGTCTCCTTTAAGAAAAAGGTTTCTGCAAAAAGACACCACCATTTGTTTTTTGGTGTGTCCAAGATGGCTGCAAGAAGCAGCAGTGGGTTTACTTTCTATCAAGGGAGGGTTAGGTGAGTCAGGAGGAGAAAGACTGTACGGGTAGTGGTAGGCTATGGCAGGTTGAGGGGAAGTCTGGGGAGGTCGCACAGGACACGTCAGCCAAAGGCTCGCTACGAACAATATGTAATGGGAGAAAACAGCTACCAAATGACTTTTAGCTTTGTCCCTATGATGTTGATATCCTATTTATCCTGAATTCGAAAGAGACTTTTAAATTACCAAAAATCTGTGCATTTCAACATCCGTAATGTGATCAACTTGTGTGGTAATATTTCCCATACACACACACCCCACCCTCCAATGTGGAGGTTTTGATTTCTGAAGGGATTGATACGGAGGCGGTTTGATTTCACTGAAAATATTTAGAGTTATGAAATGGAAAACTGGACTTTGTATGAAAACATCTCGAAAGTTGTAGTTCAAGTTATCTCAAAATTGTGTAAAGGAGAAATAATGTTTTACTTTTCATTATTTGGTGTTTTATTCAGTTGTGTATGTTGCAGGTTTTCCGCTTTTGACACAGCAGAAAGTAGTTGATGTGAACATGGTAAGCACAGTGTAATGTCCAAATGTCTTTGAGATTGGGTATATGATAATATCAGAACATGTCATTTGGGGGCGACGGGGGGGTAGGTGGGAAACAGGGCAAAATTCCCCACTTTCAATTTTTTTTTTCCTTGTTTCCAAATTATATTCAAATGTTAAAGCCTTCATATATTTTCTTTTTTCCTGTAAAATAAATTTTTTTCTTGACTTTTTTTAAGAATTTGAGTGTAAAATTCAAAGTTCATTAAGTATATGCAAGCACCTGTTTCATTAAGCCATGTTTTCTCTTTCAGGACAAATAAAGTTTAATTATTAAGCTAAATATTTAATTAGTTTTAATGTTGACAGGTTTTTTGCATTCAAAGAAATGCTGTGATCTTAGTTAAAATAGCAGCAGGTCTGTATTTTCAGTGCAGTGTATATATACCGCGTGCAGTGTATATATACACCCATCTTCCTTATTTCACATCTCCTTTCTTCGGAAGTTCTCATTGTTGTATCCCTGGCCTTCAGCTCGCTTCAAAGCTTGATCAGACCTTCAAACACCTGTCCGCAGGAGATGCCGCACTGACTTGCGTGGACCCAAGTCTTCAAACTCCTGCCAGTTGTGCTGCAGTAATTAGCAAGGGCCAAGCGGGCAGGTTCCTCTTCCACGTCTCTTCCAGTGAGATCTGGAGCCCAGCCCTTGCTTGTACAGGCGTGAACTGGGAAGTGCTGTAGAAATGGGGATAGATCTGTGACTACCTGTGGTTATCTGGACCTAGCCCATGTATTTAAGAGTCTTCCAAGTATCTTACACAATGAGTCTATTTCTTGGTATTACGCTTAATGTTAAAAGGGTATTGGCCAAATAAAGCAAACAGTAGCCATCCATTTTTATATTCAAATGTCAAAGCACAATATTAATGTACAGTCCCAATCCCCGTTAACTCTTTTTTTTAAGTTAGCTAAAATAGTGACACAACTTCCACCGTAGTCTTAAGTCTTTCTGCCAAATATGCGTGTTTAATTATGGAAACTAGTTGATCGAATGATTTGTTTATTGTAAATTTGCATAAAAATTGTGGTAGTTACTTTTAACAGTGCACTTTTGTATAAGCCAGTGTTGGGAAAGGTGCTGCTGAATTTGGGGCCTTCAGCTCAGGTAGACTTCTTTGTTTTCGTTTCCTCGGAAAGCCTTGCAGATCTTTGGCTCAGATAAAGGCCCATCCCCATTTTTTTTGAAAATTACAGGAAACTGTTATGGGAATACAATTTCCATTCTCATGGAAGATCACTGTCATATCTTGATAAAAACGAGATCACCATTCTGGTTTTATCAAAAAATGATTAACAGTGTTAAGAGAATTGTAGACAAGGTTGAATAAATAAAGCTTTCACTGAAGTTATTTACTAATGCTAAAAAATATATTTTTCTATAAATCCATTCAAACTCTTACAAATTAACAAAACTCCAGCATTTTTCTTAGGTAGGAAGATAATTAATACATTTTGACATGAGCAATATAATTGATCAGGTGCTTTTAAACACTTCAGCATTCTTTTAATTTAGAAAGTATTAAATATTTAGAAGTGCCGTTGGTATTTTTCTTCCCAGAATACTTTTCTTCTCTGGTCAGGACTTCTGTAAACGTATATACGTGCTTCTCTTTGTCTCTCTGTAGCAGAAAGGTGTATAGCGCACTGAACATCTATAAAACGCTATTGCTGTTGGCTCTGCGAAAAGGGAAAAATACTCAAAAGAGACTTGGAAGAAAAGAATGGAAAGGGACCTCGGTTTCAGGCCTGGGGAACTGCACAGCACTTCTGAGCTGCTGGAAGAAAAAAGAAAAGGCTTTGTTTATACTAGTAAATCATAACTAGGAGCTATAGCGAATGCAGAGCTACAGTGGATAGAGCCAGTGTTGTGTAACTTTGATCATCATTATGGTTTGTTTTGCATTTCCTTCCTAGTGTCCCACCAGGCCGCCTTTGAATCAGCTTTGTTGTCGTCATGTCAGCCACACGTGCAGACTCCGAAACTGTTGTTCTTCCGTCCTATCTGGAACCTTGCAAATGCTGTGTTTTCTTTAACTTTCTAAAGTGTTTTGCTTTTTCTGTTTTTTTTTTTTTNTCTGTCGTATGGAATATCACTTTATGGTGAATTAATTTTTACCGTCACCTCTTTTCTAAAGTTTCACCCATCTCCCACCCAGATTATGGCATTAGGGTAACGGTTGATTTATGGCTATTTTCATCTCCCTCCTTGATCTTCCTCTTTCCTTCCCCCAGCCTGTCCCGCTAACGCAGAGCAGACCTGCCCTTGCTTGCACCGCTGCTCTTTCCCCTGCACTCCTGCTTTGAAGCCTTTTCTCTCCTTGATCCTCTGACCTGCAGTCCAGGCTGATAAAAGCGCGATCTCGTTGCTGCACCGTCCTTTCTGCCGCCTCTGCTGGATCCCCGTCACCGGCGAGTCGGGACTGCGAAGTTCCCAGTGTTTGTGTTGCTGCCTGCTCCAAAGTTAAGATTTGTTTTATTCATTTAGAGGGAAATCTTCATCTAATATATTATTTAAATAACATTATGATGAATGAAGTGTAAGCGTTAGAACTGGTTATAGACCCAACGCACGTTCTGAAAAGTATGCAATTAAAAGTTAAACTTACAAAGATGGCCAGTGATCCTTTTGCTCCTCCTACGCTACAGCTTTTCTGCGAGTTAGATGGTATCTGGCAACGTATCTGTTACATGCAGCTGACAGAAGTTTCACGGATTTCGTAGTAGTGCAGCCAAAAACGCGATGCCTGCGTGCAGCTCGCAGGCTGTGTATTTGGGCAGCCGACCTGAAGCTGCAGATGTCTTGAACCGAATGCCCTGTTTTATGCAGGAAAGTGTAGGTAGCCCAACCACAAAAGTGCACTGTGTCTGAGATGTCTGCTGCGGGGCACCAAGCCAGCGTATGTAGTAGGGAGTTTAAATGGTTGTAAAGCTGCCAACACGAGGTAGAAGGTGGGATAAGAGAATGATTTGTACCTGGAGTGTGAGATTAATACCCTGCACTTGCATAGCACCTTTCATTTGAGGATCTTGGCATGCTTTATGATCAGTTAATTGCCTCATAACCTCTCTGTGAGGTAAACTATCACTAGTTTACAGTTAAAGAAACTGATGCAGAGAAGAATTTAAGTAACTTCTTTGGGGTGCCCGGGTAGTTGTGGGAGAAACCTGTGAACTTTGTCTCATGCTAATTTTGGAATGTCTAAACATCACAACACTTGATTTCCCTAAACAAAAGGCAGTAACTGATTCTGGCTCTTTCTTGCTCCTCCGGCTCTTCAGTTGTGTGGGTTCCTTTCCTGTGGTTTTTTCCCCTGTGGTCCTTTGAACAGCGGGCTTACAGGTGGCAGCTGTAGGGAACCGTTGGGAAGGGAAACGAAGTGCACTTTTAACTGTGAGTTATGAGCACTGCAACTTGTCTGTCTTTTTTAGATGCTAAGAGCAGAGTTTTGCCATGAAAAGAACTGAAGTCTTTGGACTTTCTTCCCGTTCTCTTCAACATACGTCTCGCTTAAGGCTTCTCCCTTTGTTCCCTATTGTTCTTGTCACTAAGAGAAATCATAAACCAGTAATCCTGTAGTGCCCGAGTTACCACGCTCATTTGCTAAATGTATGGTATTGCTGGTGAGGTCTGGCGATGGTGGATGAGCTCGACATTGCTAATTAGTAATGCTCAGGTCAAGGTATGGCTTTTGTCTCTGTTAGAACTTAAAAGCATTAAATAAAATTACATTTCTGTTTTAGTGTATGAATGTACCTCTCTGTGGCCCAAAGTAAACTTTCACAGTTAGTTTATTCCTAATTGGCCTTTTTCACGTTAGGAATAAAAGAATCAGGGCTATCTTTTAAATTGTTTTTACCATATCTCTATAAAACTTCTGCTTCTCTATACTGGTTATAAAGGCAGGAGTGAGCAGAATTTAATATGTGCTGGGAAAGGATACATTGGATATTTGTTTGAAGAGGTGTTGGAATATGAAAACTAAATTTATCTTTTGGGGAAACAGTGCTACAGGCTGCATCCTTCGTAGTAGTATATATAGAAAGCTATCTTTAGAAAGGCGACTGAGAGTAGTAATTCTTAAGATAGAAAAGTACTTCAAAAATTTTTGGAACTATGACAATTTATATTCTGGTTTGAAGTACACATAGATAAAAATGGACACTGCCTGCACACCCCCACAACCCCCAACTTCATGAACCGTGATTTCCTTATTACATGTGCCAGTTCTTGTTAGTAGTGACCTTCTGATAGTTTTAAGACACTGGACAATGAGAGGTGGCGAAAGAAAGCTGGTATTAGCCATGAGCTCAATAAGCAAAACATGTTTTTTGACCTTGGCTTTGGAGAAGAAAAAGAAAAAAGTAAACAGGACTTTCCCTTAAGATACTTTAGACTTGACAAGACTGATAATTGCTTTTAATCTTTCATTTCAGATGCTGTTGCCTCACAAGATAAAGTAATTTTTCTTCTTAATATGCAATAAAGCATCTCATGCTGCTAGGCAAAATCATAAGGTCAAATATTCAAGACAGACAAAATTTTTGTTATTTACATATTTTTTTTTAAAACCAAACCTACTGTTTAATTATTCTGTTTTTCTGATCTGCATCTATTTTAGCAAAGCTACACAGTACTTCTTCCTTAAAATAAGAGCAACTTGGAGCCGAACATAATTTAACTAGTTTCTTAAAGAGAGGTCTTTTGAAACAGATGTACAAAGCTTCTCTTTGTTACAGGAGGCAATTTTAGGAACTTTTTAGATGGCACAAGGATAACTGTTGTGATGGAAAAGGTAATGGATTATTTCCAGGGGGAAAACTTACCAGCTTTAAGTTCAAAAAACAAAATGTTGAGTGGTTTTCAGCTAGATGCATCCGCTGATGCTGTTTTAAAAAGTGATGCTTTTACTCCTGTAACGTATTACGTACATGTAATATTAACCAGCTCACGCTACCTCATCATCCTAACTCCAAGAAAATTAATTAGGGTCACATTAGGTGTGTTGCAAATTTCAGAGATTCATACTGGTAAGCATTCAAACTCGCATGATAGCTAGCTTGAGCAGGATTAATCCGTTGTCTTGTAGGTGTACCTGCAAACCTTCTGACCATGGATGGGCGTTTGCTTCTACTGCTTAGTGGTACTTGTTCTGCATTTGGGATGTAATTAAAAAGCAGGCGTTACTGGAGTACCTGTTGCTGTAGCCTCAGTAAAATTATGGTCATCTTAAAACCAAAAACCTTTGGTTGTTTTTCTCTTCTGTGTAGTACAAAATGTGTGGTGGTGTGGGGTTTTTTATTCATTTATGTGCTCCTCCTGCGTGAGGTTTCTCTCCTGACCGACTTGCATGCGTTTTTCATTGTTGAAACGGTACTGATGCATCGCCCATTTTCAGTGCTCAGTTAATTTGTCACACAGAAGATAACTGACTCTGCTGGCCATAAAATTTGCTTTATTGCCAATACATTTAAACACTTCTGATTAACTTTTATTGGGGTCATTTTATTAAATTTGATGCCAGTGAGTATCATGCTGAGGTAAAGATTGCTACTTCAGATGCCACAAATTTTATTAAATTGTTATCTGAGAGCATGGTGGTCCTTTGTTCCTGGCCGGGCCATCGATTTGATTTGGAATCTGGCAAAAGAACATGTTCTTTCCTCCTTTTATATTGGTATCATGCTAAGTAGTAGGGCCTCCCAAATGCTTTACACAGTTATTTTTAAAAGATGCAGAAAACCCCAGAAATATGAAGAGACTTCTTTTAAAAGCTTGGATGGCTCATTTGAAGGACAAATTTATTTGCTCTGTCTCCTCTACAAGAGGGTTCAAAAAATAATAATGCCCAAGAAAACGTACCTCTTTGCAGGTAGTTTTATTGTCTTTACAGAAAATAATCCAGCTGACCTATTTGAAACACATATTTGCTGTTTCCCTTCACAGTGGGCTGGAAATGAAGTTTTTAGTATTTAATGATTCAGCCCTGGAGGAGATTTTTTTAAATTTATTTATTTTTTAACTGAACTGGCTACTTTTTGTGCAAGTTAATTAGATTTTACTCCCAAGCAGAGTAAGACTGCAGTAGTCTCACTGCAGCTCAATATTGATTTGACGATTACATTTTATTAAGTTATACTTTAAAAATAAATAAATTATTTAAGAAACATTGCTGGTAGAAGTAGCTGTTCTTATTTTTATTGATAGCAAATAGATTTTATATAATGTAACGGATGTTACATGATTCTATATCGTGAAGACTTTATGTGGTAATTAATTGATATCATAGCAGTCAAATAGTATTACAGGTCCGTTCTGCTGAGGAGTAGAGACACGCCAAGCAGTTACATGCTGGGACTTGAACAGACCAAGGAGGTTATTATTAATTTTAAGTAGTAAATGGGCTACTAGGTAATGTTTGCCTACAATTTATACTGGGAAAAAAGAATGTGTTTAATAGGTTTTTGGAGAAAATTTTAGCTGGATTAGCCCCGGTCCCCAGTGGTAAATAGAAAGGCAAAGAATGATTATCAAAATGTACCAAAGAGTAATGCTTAAGAGAATGCAGAAGATGTTCACTTACTACTTTTATATTTACAAGATGATAATTTACTACTATTGTATTTACTCAGTGAGTGTTGCATAAGTGAACAGGCAAAGCTTAAGCAGCGGGGACAACGGAAAGAAAGGGGCATTAAATTGGCTGAGCAAGGGATCACAGCAATAAGTGGAGAGAGAAAAGAGGAGAATTTATACCTGAAGAAATAATGTATTTACTGTGATGTGAGTTGTAATTTGGTGTTACTGGGACTGAAATGGTGACGGGAAGTAGAAGTTATAAGGCAAAGTATTGGTCTTTCTTTTTGAGCATAGTCTCTCTTTTCATAAAGATAAGGATAAACTGGGTAAGTTTATTTCCTGCATTGTAAAAATCGAAGGATTCGATTCAGTGCATAAAAACAGCATTTGAGAAATTTGATGAACTGTGTGCTAAGTGATTATTTTACCTCCACAAGAGACCCGGAGGGCCTGCAAGTTTTTGACACTAAGGGAAATGTGTAATTCTTTAAAACAACTCCTGCTGCTAACCTAAGTAAAGAGAGAACTTTCGTATGAAAACCTAATATATGTGTTCCTTTAGTCATGCCAGAAATGTAGATACGGTGTTTCATGAGGCTTTTCTGTGGCTACCAGTAACACGATTGCTGAACATCTAACAGCAATGTTTGTATTTCACCATAAATTGGTAATAATCTGTGCTTTGGATGAGAAGATGATGATAATCTTTTGCCTTGTGTCACCTAATCTGATTTTCAATTTTTCAGTTACATAAACACTACAAAATCAAAACGTGGGCATCTGTTCTAGAACATTTGGTGATTTCTTTTTTAATAGTAATTTCTATATTCAGTTTGTGTCTTCTGTTAAAAAAGATTTTTAATTTTTTTTTTCCTCAGGCTTTCATGGAGTAATCTTCCTCTCCCTTCATATTAAACCTTGGCTTTCCTTTCCTAAAAATGAAGGAAATAGCTGTGAAATGTCTAATTTCTTGAGCATTAAGTAGTTCTTCATGTGAAGAGCTAAAGCATACCGGCCCACCTCCCTTTTTTCCAGAGGAACATGCTTTTTATGCTTCTTAAAAAGTACCAAAAATACTTTTATCATTGTGTGCTCCATCATGGTAGACTGTATTTCATGATAAACACATATAAGGTACAGATTAGAAAACCTCAGTGTACTGCAGAGATGTTATGGAAGGTAATCTGTCAACATACTAGGAAAGATGTTTGCTCCTACTCAACAAAACCAGATTATTTTCTTAAGCAAGAGAGCTGTTTATACAAAATATTGTCACTTCAGGATACGTATGAAGTTAATGACTAGATGAATCTGTTTGAGGTGCCATCAGATGGTGGTATGCGTTTTTGGCACACCATACTTACTAGTATTCTGATGTTTCAGGCCAGATTTTATTTTAAACATAATTTATCTGAAAACTGGGCATGTAAATAGTGTTCTCCTTCCCCCCCAGCAGAAACAGGCTTTTTGAAAATTTCGTCTGAGATGTTTAACTAAGTCATTGTAAAACCAACTGGAGAACAAGACCTGAACAGATAGGAGAGTCACAGTATTGGAAGTTTGCTCTGTCTGCTGTTTTTTGTGGGAATATTTTATTTCCTTTACAAGCAAGAAGAAAATAAATTGCAGTAAATTGCTATAGCTGGATGGCCTTCATGGAAGTTGAAAAAGAAAGAAAAACAGCTGACCTGCTAATAGATTGTATAATTTGTTACTGAAAAAAGAGTACTTACTAAAAGACAGTGGACAATATTATAACCAGCTAGAGGAAAATGGATTGTAAGTCATTGCAAAATAAATAAAGCTTGTGTTTCTTACTGTGATACTGAAGGGGGGGGGGGAGTCAAATCTTTAGAAATATTCTAACATGCTGTTTTTCTAAGTGTAATTAATTAGTGACTCCTAAGTTTTTTTCTAAATAATTCGTATGTCAGTTATGACTAATGGAAAAAAAAATCAAAAAACCCACAGCTTTTCAGTTATTTTGTATAAAACTGCACAAAAAATGGTGAATGAAGTCTGGTAGCTGCACTGTTCCTTGCAGTGGACAGATTGAAGCAGGATTTTTACGCATTTCTCTAGACTAAGACAACTACCTACCCAGTTCCGAAAATTTTACCGGTCTCAGGTAATTGAGGGTAAGGACAGTGACAAATTGAGTTGGCCCTACTACAGTCACACTCAACACTTAACGCTGTGGACAGAAGGTATCCTACTGTTTTTTAGACTCCTTTTTTGACTTCTTAAAATTACATTAAAGTAATGTGTAGGTTTTTCTGGAACTTCTGATCTTTTGGGTGTCTTGGTAGCTGTAGCTGCTGTGGAAGTGATGGGCAATTGCAGACAAAGGGGGCAGTTCACAAAGGTGGAGGAGGAAGGATGGGGCAGTAGCTTGTGAATGTCCCCTGACAATATCTCAGAGGCTAAATTTATTCTATCGAGACAGATCTCCCTAGGTTTGCTCTCATTTATGAGAGGGAGAAGCTCAAAGAGAGTAGCTAATTTGGTGGCAGGGACGATCTCGACTGACGTTTCACCCCAGAATGAGAAGGTACCTGTGATTTGGCCATAATAAAGGCACATCACTGAATGGAATTAAGCAAGAAATGGTAAAAATAAATATTTACAACAGTGCATAACCAACCTGTTAAATGTTGAAAGTATTTACTGAAGGAGATGATAATTTTTCATTCCAAGTTTATAAGGCTTGAGGTTGCACCCTCACAGAAGCATGCAAGTGAAGAGAAGATAAGGTGAGATATCTTGTATTTTACAAGAGACAGGAATTATTTTTCAAGGTATGACAAACTTTCAGTGTAACACCATTTGTTTTAAAATAAGGTACTAGCCTTTAATCAATTTTTTCCTGTGCTTTAGCTGATGCATTTTGATTTTTTGCAAAACCCCTCATGAGTTCTTCGTTTAAGCATGTTTTAAACTGTAATAGCACTTTATGTTCTGGTGAGATGGAGGGGACTGTGTCTGTGAGTGTGTTTTTGTTTTTTTAAAAATTATATACTGAAACAGTTTTTAAAAAATATTCGACTATCACGGTACCTCAGCCTTCCTAGTATCCAGTTTAATGAACCGTCTCCATTCAAACACAAGAATGGTTTCTCTGCTGTTTCTTACATGTCTGAAAGCTGGGTGTCTCAGAGGATTTTGAGAGTCATTCACAAACTGCTCACTGATTTTTCATGGAATTTGGTCCCGTAATTTACATTGAAGTGACTCAGAAGTTGTAAATGGGTCCGTCAGTTCCTAAGTGTAGTTCCTAAGTGTCCTCCTCCCCACAACCTCCGATCAGTGGGGTAGCAGTTAAAACCTGTATTAGAAAGGTGGGCCCAAAGGGGTTGCTATATGTTTGTGTTTTGTGTTAGGATATTTATCAAACCCAAATGTGGTCACGTTGCATTTGTGCGATGCCCCAGCTGCCATGTTTCCCTGCTTGGAATTGCTAGCAACTTGAGCGCGGGTGAAAAACCAGACCTGATAAATTAATAGACTTTTATCAAGCTTCCTTAAGCATCCTGATAGAGGAGTGGTTTCTCAAAGAGTAATGAGAAGGATTTACAGCTTGTATTGGATAACTCTTCATAAGCTTTTCTTCCTAAGTTTAGTTGAAATACTGCAGGAAGGTAATGGGCATGGGTATAGATATATATATTCCCGCCCACCCCAGTTGTCTTAATACTCTATTAGAGCATATTAAAGTGGTTCTGTAGGAGAACCGTCTATATCAGCTTTGTGAATTGATATGAAGAATTTATTAGTACACTGGTCAAAGCCAAAGGAAAGCAAATGTTGGATTTATAATCAAGAAAATATCATCAAGAGATTGGTTCATTTAATTGCCCATTTGTTTTAAGTTGTGAATGACTTCTCTGAAGGATGGGTCTAGGATAGAATTTGAGAGGATCCTCACGTATGGACTGTAAGCAGTAGATTTAGTGAGCTTTATGTATCAATAAAAGCAGATGTATTCAAAGGTGGGATTTTTCATGTAAAGTAAAGCTTGCTTGGAGTGACGAGAAAATGAGCTGTAGGGAATGTCGAAGGAGGCAGACCAACTGAGAAAAAGAAAGTATACTGGCTAGTCTTTGTCAGCTGTCCTATTTAGAGAGGAGATTGAGAGGTTTTGAGAAATGGGGAGAAGGCGATTCAGGCTGTTGATATAAAGCCTGAGCTGGTGAAGTGGTGTTCATTTAACAGGAAGATGCTCAAAGATGTCACCTCTTTAGAAAGGGCATAGAGGTGTAGCTGGTGCTATAGAAAAACTTGTGCTGTTGTGATTTAATCTGGAGGATCAAGCTCAATTTGGGGACTTGATCCTGCATTTGCTGCAAAATTAAACATATGCTTCAATCCTTTTAATTGTTCTACTATTTTACCAGTCTCCCAAGAATGGAAATCTCTATTCTCTCTCTTTCTCACAAGAAATGCAATTCACAGTTGGAGTTTGAATAGTATGCTTTGTGATTCATCTTGTCCGTATAGAGTTCTGCAGAGGGGAAGACATTTGCTTTGATGGTTCCTGTCTTGACTTATTTCATGTAGATGTTAATTGGTCATAGAGTGTAATACAATGTGTACCATTATTTCCTCTGCATAATTTGATCCTCCTCGACCTGCCGACAGCACCACAAAGCTGTGTGTATGGGGGGAGTGGTTTGCAGGCGCTGCGGGATGGGGAGAAGAATGCAGAATGACTTAAAGCAAGATATGTCAACATTTCCAAGCCCTGTAACTCTATAACTTTTCAGAGGAACTCTTTCCTAATAATTTAATTTTACATAAAAATACTCAAATCAGTAATTCTATCTGCAAGCAGCCAGAAGACCCCGAGTACTAATGCAGCCTTCTATTGCATGTGTTTCTATTTCAAACTGTTTCAGAGCTTTACTTTATCATTAGAGTACTTTGTGTATTGATACACACTAACCCTAAAATACCTGTTTTAGTTGACAAAGCAAATGCCTAACCTTGACATAGCTTTTTACACAGAAGACTTTTTTTATGAAGAAAAGATTTATTCTTTTGGAATTCTGACACTCCTTTTTAATCATTTGCTGCATAAATCCTATATCCGTACGTAGGGCACTCAGAGTAGGGATTTGTCCTCCTTCACATTCTAAACTTTAGTGAATTGAAGTTTCCAGTTAATGTCACAGGGCTCTTGCTTTGAGTTTTACAATCTTTTTTCAGTTTCTCATATGTGAAAAACAAAGGAAGGCTGTACGTATGTATTATTTGATAAATTCTGTGAGTTCTGGATGACTTTAAATCATTTTAATGCTATTTAATTTTCTTTCTTGTGATTCTCCTAACTAGTTACAGCTCTTATTAGGACGTGCATTACTAGGAGTAGACCATTTCATTGCACTGCTGTTTCTGAAGCAAACGATTGTTGTTACAGGGAGACCTTTGTAGGTAGTGTTTAATTTAAATATGTTCTTACAGCAGTCTCTTGGCTGTTAAATTTTGTAATTCAAGCATCTGTCATTCAGAGCTCACTCCCCGGCAAAGCAAATCTTAGGTAACAGAGCCATTTATATTGTGGCCTGGAAGCAGCACTGTATTGATTAAGTTGGATAGTTTCAAGAATGGGAAATTAACCGTAACATGTAATTTACCCTTTCTTTGTTATTTTAGTAGGACAGGTTTTTTGAATGATGTACAACAACAAAAAAAATTGATTGGGTGTTTCTGGTTATGATACCGTTCATTCTAGAAGGAGTGATTTGTTGTCTGCAGGTGAACTTTCATAATACGTGTAATCTAATCTCACAGCCGAGGGCCGGGAGGGGACCCGACTGTTCCTCTGGGCGCTTGGCTGCCTGTTCCTGCCTCCTCCCTTGCGTAGGATCTAGTGATTGCATGACGGCAAAGTGAGTCAGATTAGTTTGTTGATCCGCTGGAGAGTGAATCCAACAAGTTGATGCAGCTCATGGAGCTGGGGGAAGAGGAGGAATGAGTAGGGACCACCCATTTCAGCAGCAATTTGGGCTAAAGGATTGAGTGTAACATGAAACAATGTCATTTTTGTTCCCATTTTATTTACTTTGTTGTCTGGTAACACAGCGGAGAGTTTATTTTATCATAAAATGATCAAGAGCTGTAAGCATTATTGGGGTGACTTGTTTTATTCTTAGCTAATATCTAGATTACATGTCAGCTACAGTAATTCTGAAATAAGCCCGAGCAAAATTATTATCTGTATCACAGCTGTAGGCTTATTTGTCAAATCATGTAGAAAAGCCAAGCAACTGTTGTGTTTCTCTTATTAAGGGAAGAACTAAATTTGAGCTCACAGAGACAGGTTAGCTGGGTATTTATCTTTAAATGATACTTTGCTTAAGATTCCTCCAAACTGCTGTACATGGACAAAGTAGTGTAAAGAAATAATGATTTATAGACCCTAGCATACAAATTTCGTAAGACAGTCCATGTCAGAATAACATTGTTGTCATTTGTACTGCTTTGGTTGGGTTTTCTTTGTCTTTGGGGTTTTCTTTTTTTGTTCACCCCCCCCACCCCTCCCCAGCTGATTTGTGTTATGAAAAGCTTTTGTATCACACTTGTCTTCAAAAGTATTTTAAAGTTACATTGCAAGGTGGACTATTTGCAAGAGTTATTTGGAACAGAAGTTGAAGCTTGCTGGCTTTTTCTTAAAACTGAATCAATGCAAATGCCCCTCCGCCTCTCGTCGGTTTTCATTGCGTGAGAGGTGGTCCCTTTCCTTATCCATTCTTCTCCTGGAACCTTTCATCACTTTTCTGCAGGGTGTCCAGGAGCAGGACGCAAGCCGAATATCAACACCTAATAATTTGGTATGCTTGGTATCGCAATTCTATTCCTGCGTGATAGATTCTTGGTATCGTGCATGATTTATATCATGACACTACTGGCTTAACCACGTTTTTCATGGCCAGTTCTTAATCTCGGTTTTCCCTAGTTGACCACATTACATTCATCTGTTCCCTGTTTTTGTCTCATGTCTTGCATTAAGTACATGTAAAACTCTTTCGATTATTATAGTAAAGGCTACTATGCAAAGGTAAGTGGGAGAAAAGGGCCCCGTACTGAGGGTTCTTTGCAACGCAGTTTGTGTTAACGTGTGGTCTGTTCGGTGGAAAAGTTTCAGTGTTCCTGTGATGGCATTAAACGTTTTAATTGCTTTCAGTTCTACTATGAAATTTTTATCCAGGAAAAATACGTTTGGGTCTGGATATCACTTCTTCATCTTCTAAGTATGACTAACCAAGTGCCCACTAGGGTATTTATTCTCTTGATTTTTGTCCCAGGTTTGATGTTAGAATTGTTTAGTGACCAAGCTCTGTTTCCACTGTCAGTAATGTTCCTACCATTTATAACACTGTGTAAAATCCAGTCTCTCTTTCATCAGTACTAATGGAAGTGAATGATAGTATGAGGTGATGGAAACATTTTATTTCCTAAACACTTCTCAGTTTGCTGTTGATTTCGGTTACTCTGGAGGACTGATCTTTCACAGCTGTTGCAAAACGTAAGTGGGTTTTTTCCCCTGCTGTACAGATATCTGCCTTTTTCTAAACTCTCCGTGGCACAAAAGGGTCTTTTTAAAATGTCACAAATACAAAGCAATTTATGTTGGCATTAAATGTAAACATTTTGCTGTCATTGTTTATGGAAGAAATTGAAAGTTTAGGAGTGAATGGGTAAAATACGATAAATATTGAGCAACCTTCTTACAGAAACAGGAATGCAAGTTACACATAGTTTATTCCGTAGGAAATATCTTACAGTTTTATCAGTTACTGCTTGAAAATACTTGAGGCTTCACTTTTATGTAATTAGAGTAACTATGCCTTTTACTGTCTACTCTTGTTTTTTTTATAAATAAGTTTTGTCAAATGTAATGGTGTATGTATGAATTGTTGTAAGTTTGCTTGTGGTCTAAGACTAGCGAAAGCTATATATACATGTGTATATAAATATGCCTAGATAAATGCTTGCATATGCATAAAACTGCCTAAAACCCCCTATGATATAAAATAATAGGATAGGTTTTAAATGAGATAACTTTGCTTTTAGAGATTATTTTCCGCTGAGGGTTAGCGCTGGACATTAATGCATACATATGGAAGCGCAATGTTGATTCAGATGGAAGAGGAAATATCAATTTAGATTGAGGAATGTGTTCCCTATAATCCTCCCTGTTCTCAGTTATTCTTATAGAGCTTTGCGTGGAGCTTGTAGCTATGGTGCGGGAATAATAACTTCAGTAGCAGATGTGAGCCTGAAGCTTATTACATGTTTCACCAGATGTTTCATTTATCTTTAGGGCAATCTTCTGGTTTGTTTTTTATATCAAACACTGTGAGAAATCAAAATTCAGAATCTATTTTAAACATGTTATGGGTATTTGGAGATAAAGGAACTCTTTTATAACCTGAAGAAGCATTGTAATGTCTCATATTAAATATATTTTTCTTTTAAACTATATTTCAACAAGATACCTTATAATTTTGTGTATTGATCCAGTTTGATTTACACTCAGCTTGCTTGTAAAGATAATGTAACCCTAAACTGAGCAGGTTTTGTTTGTTTATGTAAGCTCATTGTCTTTTATATTTCTTTATTAGTAGTTCATGTGATTTAATGTAGTAGTGTAGTTCATGATTTAATAACTTCATTTATAGCCTAAAATAATCTTTTCATTGAAGAAGCCTCACTATTTTCAGTAATAATTGTGAATCTCAATAAGAGACCCCTCAGAAGAGGGTGAATAAATTCATAATTGTTGAAGGCAATTGATCTTTGGGACACTTCTGAGGCTTGCTGTCTTTGCAGAGTGGCCATTGCCTCTGTGCAGGGTGGGAGGTCAGGAATTCGCCTTCTGTGTTCCTGCACCCGCTCATGTGCTTACAACCATGTGCTGCCCTTGCTGTGTTTGCATTACAAGATTGTCCTAAAGCTGATGTGTGTTTGGTGTCTGTTAATGAAAATTGTACCACTTGTGACTCACAATTCAGGAGTATAACAAAAACTCATTTTGGAAAGTTTTACCAGTGAAAATTGTAGGGGACAGCAACTGAAATGTCTATAAAGTCTGTTCAATTATTTTGTTGATCAAGCACATTTAATGGTGTTGCTCATCAGGCCCCGTCTCTGTCTTCTGCCTTTTCTTTCATCACTGTATCGAGTCCATGAAAAAGAAACTTTCCAAAAAAAACCTGTGAATTGTTGGTCAACTTCAAGTAGAAGGCAAGAAGGAACCAAGTGAACACTTAAATCTGACTCTTCAGTATATCTGAATATTACACTTGAGTTCTAGAGAAAAATTGTCAACAAAGCAAAGATTGAATGACAATTCTTGCACCTGAAATGTAGCATTTGAAAACAAGTTCTTTATTGCTCTTGTCCTTGAAAGGAGAAGTAAAAGACTGAGTAATTTTAAAAACACGTTGTTTCAAGAGTTTGTGAACTCTTGTGTAACATGGAGCGGGTCTTAACAAAGACTATCCTGTGTACATACTCGTCCATTTGTGGATCTCTCCTTTGTGGCTGTGTAAACGTCTCTTCCCCCTGGGACTTAATTACATAGCCTCCTTCTAACAGCTACAATTGCTTACATAGAAAAGTAATATCAGGAGAGTATTTCATATATGTATAGCTATCTTTTAAAACAACAGCTGGCTACCAGAGCCAGTGTGATGTGATCAGCAATTGCTCTCCAAAACAGAATTTGGAAGTCTATTTTAAAAGCTAATTGGCATTATCTTTAAGTCTGGGGTAGTATTTCTGTTCCTCCTCATGCTTCTAAAGTAATGCCTAAGAAAGGAGGCCTCGAGGTTAGGCTTTCATCGCCAGACAGCCTTGTGGGGACAGAGGAGTAGAGGAGAGAAAACAGCCTGGGCTCCGCTTCTCCTTTAAGACGGCGGTGGAATGGGCAAAGTTTCAGTTGAGTTGGAGTGATGATATAGCTAATTAACCAGTTGCCTAAAGATCTCACCGAAGGGCTGTCCATTGCAGAAATGGTATAGTTTACCACGGACTGGGTGATGCTGAGTCCCTAGTGTAATTCTGGCTTTGTGAAATCATTGTGGATTCAGCTCTCCTATGCTGAGGTTTTGGTAGTGCAATTGTCAGTTTGTCAAGGACTCGCAGGGCTCTGACAGGGCCATTTTTCACGTGGAATCTTGTCTTCCACCCGACGAAGGAGTGAGACATGGTTTCCAAGACCCCTCAACTCAAGGTATAAAAACTCAAGAAAGATTATTTGTAGAAAAAGCATTTTAGGACTCTTAATCTGAAATAACTGAAATGATTTACTGTGCAGAAAAAAATATCTTTTTTTATTACGCTACCAACACAATCTATTTGGTGTTTTATGGCTCAGGACTCTGTGCACACACACCACAAGCTCTGTGTCTATGTGGATACATTAATGCTAATAGGCAGTGCTGTGGCTCACAGTCTTCCTAGAGAAAGAAGGATTTTTTAAATTTTTTTTTAAGTCCCTTTGAGTATATTCTTATGATAAAATATAGAGGAGGTGTTGGAAATAGATTGCAGTTTTTAAGTAGTTTTTTGGAGACTCTGAAAATAGTATGAACATCTTTCTTCTAAAGCAAAGAAGGCTTTTGATAAAGTTTGCAATATTTCCTGCTGGCACGTGATACTGTGATTGTGATACACAAAATTAAAATAAATTGGGAAGTTTAAAGTAATTATTTTAAATAAACAGAAATTGAGTTTACTCTTCGTGGATTATCACCTTTCCAGGTCCCTCAAAGTTGCCACTGTACAGCTCATTAAACTTTTATTATACTGAACTGTTTTGTGATACACATGACTATCTGTGGCGCATGTAAATTTCTGTTTTTCAGTGAAATACTTCAGAAAACAGCATTCTTTGCAATATCTTGCAGAGAAAGGATCTTCAGTAGCTTTTTATTCTGGTTATATTATTATTCAAGAGAATTTGCTGACTTTGCTGTTGACGGCTGCAACAGTATTCCTCAATATTCTTGATTTAAATGCAATTTTAGACAGAGGGGATCATAGACAGTGTACTAAGATGCTTTTTAATTTGTATTTCTTTCTGCCATGTTTCCCCATCTGTTGAACAACATGAATTCTCTAGGCCTCTCTTTTCAAGTCCTCTTGACATTGCAGTTCAGTGTTATTCAGTCCTTGGCTTTGTTTCCTTTCTGTCCTTTGACAGTTCTGTATTTTCGTGTTTGCTTAGCGTATTGAACTGCAGTCGCAAATCTAAGCACAGTTTGTGAAACAAAATATTTTTGGACTGGCTTACCCATGTTAATATTTTGAAACCGTTTTGTTGCATTTTTGGCATTCAATGAGAGTGGGTAAAATAAATATAGTCTGTGGCTGTTAACCAAAGATTTTCTACCTATTGTGACTAGTGTCTTGTTTGCATTTGAAAAAGTATTTAGGCTGAATCCTTTGAGAATTATATAGTGCTCTGCATAATTGCTTTTAACGTTTTCAATAACTAACAAAAAGATGAATGCAGAATGAAAATAACTGCTTTTGAAACACAGAAAGTCTCCTTTGATGAAATTTCACACTATGGTTGTTTATTTCTAAAAGCCTCTATTTTACTCAAACCAAACTTGCATTACTTAAATCACCATAATTTTTCTTTAGTATGTAGCAGAACTTTTGGGATCTTGGCCCCTCTAAAAAAAAAAATACATTAAAAAAATATTCGAACAATAATATTTTGTGTGATTTGAATTACGATTCGGTATTTTTTTGGTTAATTTTTTTTCTTTACCATGTTCTAACTTACTAAGCCATCTTTTCCAGTCATAGAATCACTGAATAGCTAAGGTTGGAGGGGATGTTTAGAGGTTTCTGGTCCAATTTCCCTGCTCAAAGCAGGGTCAACTAGAACAGGTTGCTTAGGGCTTTGTATGTTTGGGTTTTGATCATCTGCAAGGATGGAGGCTCCACAGCTTCTCTGGACAGCCTGGTCCGGAGTTTGTCCATCCTCACAGCTTTTACCAAAAGAACCAAAAGACACTCCCCCCCAAACCCCCAAACCAAAAAGGTATTTTGTCTTATGTTTAGGTTGAATTTCCTGTGCCCATTACCTCTAATCCTGTCACTGGACACCACTGAGGAGAGTCTGGTTCTTCCTTCTTGATACCTCTGCCCCTCCCTGCTGAAGTACTTAAGCACATGGATGAGATCCCCCTGAGCCTGCCCTTCTCAGGCTGAACAACCCCAGCTCTCTCAGCTTCTCCTCATATGACAGATGCCCCCAGTCCCAGTCATCCTAATGGCCTGTCCCTGAACTCTCTCTCCAGTAAGTCCATGTCTGTCTCGTACTGGGGAGCCCAGCACTGGACACAGCACCTCAGATGTGTACCACCAGTGCCTGTTGACGTACTGGTAATGCACTGCCTAATGCAGCCCAGGAGGCTGTTGGCCACCTTTGGTGGTGCATTGCCAGCTCATGGTCAACTTGGTGTCCACCAGGGCCAGAGGCTTTTCTGCAGAGTTTCTTTCCCGCCAGTCAGCCTCAGCATGTGCTGGTGCCTGGGGTCATTCCTACCCAGGGACAGGACTTTGCATTTCCCTTTGCTGAACTTTGAGATTCCTGTCATCCTATTTCTCCAGCCGGTTGAAGTCCCTCTGGGTGTCACCACAAACCTCTGGTGTATCAACCACTCCTCCCAGTTTTGTATCATTGCAAAACTTGCTGCGGGTGCGCTCTGTCCAATCATCCAGGTCATTAATGAAGATGACAGAAGAATATTGGACCCAGTATTGACCCCTGGGGCACACCACTAGTGACTGACCTCCGGGTGGACTTCGTGCTGCTGATCCTGCATGTCTCATCATCACTGTGTCTTTTATCTGAAGTCTGTTTGGGTATTATTAATCTTGATGAACTTTTCTCCAGCTATAATTTAGGTTTGCAAATATAATTTAGTTATGAAAGCATTTTGGCAGTCAGTGAAATATAGGTACCACCAAGTGATTCAATGATTCATCTTTTCCTCAAACGGGGCTGTTTTGCTTTGGTGCTGTGTTGAGAGTAAAGGGGGAATGCTGTCCCAGGGGCTTATAATCTTCAGAGAAGAAGCAGGAATGGAAAGAATTGACTTGTCCAGCCCCCATCAGGGGGTCCTTCGGCTGAGCGAGCAGTGGAACCACAGCCTCCTGCCTGCAGCTCCAGCGTACTGCACATTACACTGTGCTTTTGCTCTTGCTTGTTAGAGAATTGATTGCAGTGGATCTGTCTCCCTGCTTCCCAACTTGTTTCCCATGTACAAAACCTACTTTAAGTTTATAACTTCCTCCTTGGCACAGAGCACTTTTTCTGCCTGTTTAAACAGGGTGTGAGTTTGGTTCTTGGCTACTTTAAAAGAACAAGCCACACTTAGATATAAAAGTTGCAAGTGCTGTGTTGCTGAAATATTAGCTTTGGCTTGCAGAATCCTGCCATATGATGTTACAAGCCCTAGAAAGGGGAGAAATTCACCCTAATTCTGTCTTGTGTAGCTTGATGTAAAAGCCACAAGCTTTATTTTCTAAATTTAATGTTCTTAAACTGTTGAGGGTTTTAGTTTTATTTGAATTATTTGCTATCTTTTGCGTTTGAACATAGTGCGTGATCTCAAGTTGTTAGATGCCAGAGGCTGCTTGGAAGAAGGCATGACTGTCTTTCACCTCAAATATCTAACCACTCCTGTTTTTATTGTTCCTCTTGCTGTGCTATGGAAAAGGCTTTTTGAAGCTGGCCTGAATTCATTGTTTCTTTGAGGACACATTGAAGAAGTTATACTAACAACAGGCGTTGCTAGCGTTAGCCTGGGCTTCAGAAAGTCTGCCGAGTAATAGCAATGATAATGCCATTCAGCAGATACCTTGCAGAGTTACAGCTCCTAACTGCAGCTCTAAAGCACAATGGAATGGGGATTTCTGTTTTGAGTTACCTTGGTCTGAATTCCCTAACTGTCCATTTATTATCTGGGCAGTGGTGTGAAATCATAAACTGGATTTATTTATCATTATTTTTGGGGGTGGTGGAGTAGAGATGAACCTTGTAATACTGCGAACAAATACATGCTGTCAGGCTTCTGTGTCTTGTTGCTGAGAAGTTGCCTTTCTGTTACTTCTTGTTGAACTTGCTTTGCAATGCCCTTTTTCCATGTATATAAAAATCTGGCCATAGGCATTAACATTTACCATGGTATCCACCTTGATTCTTGGTTAATCCAGGGGGGGTTGTGTATATTCTCTCTCTCTCTCTCTTCCTTTTCCTGCCCCTGTATATATGTATGTATATGCACATATACATACATACAGAAGTGAAAACAAGGAAGCAGTCTGTGATGATGAGAAATCTGATTTCCTTGGGAAGAAAACAGGACCTGTAGTAGCTAACTATGGAGGTTGTCCAAGACAAGGTTGGAAGTCTGATACAGAAGTAGTTTTGGGATTTGGAGAATGTCGGTGCATCAGCACAGTTGGGGTGGTTCTGTCTTGGCCAGTTGAAATGTCATTTAATTGTACCAGATTTTACTCTCTTCACATCCATGTGGAAAGCCTCTGAAGACTAAACAAAGCTTGTTTAGACACTTCAGTAGATTCTTGTGTGTTAAAACAAGGACTGGCAGTCCCACCCCACCCCCCTCGCCAAGTGTGGCATGCTAAATTGTATTTTTCTTCCCTAGATTAAGGAGTGAGCATTCTGGTAGAAAGGTGCGGACTGGAAAATAGTACTTCCATGGTTGTTCTGTCAAAATGGTGTGGTTGCAGCCAGTGAGGCTTTCAAAGCTCTATGTGCTGGCTTTCCATGGCACCTCCATCATGTTGGAATTATTTAGAAATCTGCACTGTTATGCCTGAAACCGTATGTTTTTAAAATGTTAAGTACCTTAATACTGTTTCACTAATTAAACATTGCACATGCTGCTTAATCGATAGCTGTTGTGGCAGCAGTCATGTGAGGAAACAGTACAACGATGTAGTAGTGATGTTCTTGAACACCTCTACATTGGAACTGGCATAAAAACAAGGTTTCACCTAATGAAGCGTAACGTACTTCCTCAATTGATTAGCTCCAAAATTCTTATTGCGTTGTTGTTCTTCTGACATCGGTGCTTAACTGTATGGGATGAGTTGTGTTGAAAATTTGGATGCCATCAGTTCTGGATGACGATTTTCTGGTCAGAATGTCATGTATCTGATCACTGTAAGCTCTTGCTGCCTGCTAGCATCCATGGCCACTAAATGACTTTTTGCATCTCCCGTGCCCTGCTAATGCTGTTGCCTGTCATATTGACATTTGCATAATATTATTTGGCTTTGGGAATTGAAGGAGGCTGGTTTTCACATGCAGGAAGGGACTGCTTCTCTCAAAATTTGATTTAACCAGGTGCAGCCAGTAACTTCCAAAATGATTGTGCCATGGCCATTGGCAGGGAGGACTTAATAAAAAGGCATAGGTTTTCATGAGATATGACAATGTCTTGTCATCTAGTTGCAATAGTTTCGGAGTTTTTTGGATGAATTCTTTCACAAGGTTTGAATTACTAGTCCTGCTCTTCCTCCAAAATTGAATATTTTTCTTCAAGTTCCCTAGAAAATGTTAATCAGGGTCTTCTATGCTTGAACCCACCTACAATCAGTTTCCTTCATGTTGTTTCACAAACTCTAAACTATCCTAAGAGAAAATTGAGAACAGCTCTTGGTAACCAACATGCTACAATAAAATACTAGTGTAACGTGCATCCCTTATGAATATTTTAATATATTAAAAAAAAAGTTATTTCAGATACTCAGTTCTGGCTCTCATTAGGCATCAGCTAAGTATGGATCCACAGCCTCCACATGTGCAACACAAGCCTTTCACTTCATCTGTTTAGGTGGAGGGGCTGTTTAGTTAGCCTTTCAGAAACCTGCATGTTAACAATTTTTTGTGTTAGCACTGAGATAGTAAAAGTTGATTCCCTCCCCCCCTTTCTTTTAAAGAGTTTAAAGAGTGATAATAAGTGATGTTGGATAAGTCTGTCTCCTGTGTAGTGGTTGGATCTGTAGCTGGAGAACTAAATCAGCAGGGAACCCATCACTCTCAGATCTTTCTGTCTGCAAGCTGAAGAAAGGTAAAGATTTTTATTGTGGCAGGGATTGAAAGTAAGAGGACTTGATTAATTTGATCTCAAAGTCAATGCTTGGCAAAGCAAATGGCTGACCCCAGATCTCGTAGTAGAGAGATGTTTTCTCATCTATCTACTGGGTAGGACTTTGCCTGGATTCTGACTTACTGGTGCCTTGCGTGAATTAAAGTTATGCTGCTCATGACTTGAGGACTTGGCTGACAGTGATGAGGAGGGCACGTAGATGGTAGTATAGCAGAGATCCAAATGAAGCTATCCTTGGTTGGAGCTTTCATAGTGTTTAATCATTGCTCTCTAAGCAGGGCAGGTGGGATGTCTCTTTCTTTGTGTCATGGACAGTTAAATGACTGCCTGCTCAGTGGGATGTGTTACAGAGAGCTGTCGGGTGGTGTTTTAAGAGTGTTGTAAGAGGTACACTGAAATGTCCTTGAGACATTGTGTTCATCTAGGGATTATACAAAGCTCCTAGTTATTGCTTTAAATGAAGGGTGAGAGTTAAGTGCTATTCTTACTGAAAAGAAAGAAGTTAATACTGCATTTTACAGCACCTGGGCTAGATAAAACTGGTAGGTTTTGTAAAACTAATGTGAATTCTGGGGGTTGTGTGGGGTCCTTCTTTCTTCCTTAAAGGAGCAGTAGATGTTAACTGCTTCAAGCCTTCCTGGCTCATGGGTAGATCTTGCTCTGCACAAATAGGCCCCCGATGGAAGAAGCTGTAAGCCTGAAGCTGAAGACACGCTCTCCTTTTTTTTTCCAAGTGCACTTAACACATTTGAAAGCTAGATACTTGTGTAATTTTGATTCAAAAGACGTGTTTATGGGTGTAGCTACCATGTTGTTCTTTTGTTTTGCCAAAAATAAGAACTTTTCTTGACTTGTTTTCCCTGCCAAGTGTTTAACAGTGTTATCCCTTCATGATGGGCTGATGGAGGTCACAGAAAACAAATAGCTGGTGTAACTTTCAACTGAAGAAACAGTCTGTAGCAATGATTTTTTCTTTTAATGAATCCTGATTTACTATAAGGGCAATTAATGAAAACTGTTGTATGGGGGCTGTGTCTGCTTCAGTGTTCGGACTACATTTTGTGAGCTTGAAATTTAAGAACAGTTTGAGAGACTCTTTGAAACAGACGTGTGGATATTTAATACCAAAGCATCAGAAAACCACTCGCTCGTTGAATCTGGTGAGAGAAGATGGGCATTTTGGCTTTCAGCAAGCTGTTGAAGATGTCCCTCCTCTTCCCCCTGCCGTTTGAATTTTTGCAATCCAAACACTAAGAGTGGTACAAGGTACCCAAACTTTGAAGCTTTACACGAAAGAAGAATCTTTTTATGCGCTTCAAGGGGAGGTGGGGGATTTAAAAGCCCCCAAACCCCTTATGTGAAGTCATTATTGTTTTTCTTCACTTATTGAAAACTTATTAACAAAATGAGACTTGACTTTCTTATGATGCGTACTATATGACATTACTGATTTTCAAAGTGCAGCGATAGCTAAGTTGTTTCCATTTCGGTATCTGTCCCCATTCTGCGTTCAAATTGTGGAATATGAAAATCTGTGTTAAGTTTAAAAAGTAAAAATGACCATGTAATTAATTAATCTTTAAACATTTCCAGATTTTTTCCAGATAATTTAATAAGCTCTCTGAGCACTTATGTAATATAAAATTTCTTAAAAATACATTAATCTGATTCACATTTATGTAGGAAAGGCATTAGATTTTTCACCACACATTTTTCTGTTACTGTGTGCTTGATTTCTTTGTAACTTGTAGCACTAAGGTAGATATGTTGATAATACTTTTGTAAAAAAAGAGCTTTTACCTGTGAATGTATCCTCACTAGAGTAAACAAGCAAAAATTGATTGCCATGAAAGAAACTTAAGGAAATCTTACTAAACTTCTTAAAATGTATTTTGTTCTTTTTAAAGGAGGTGCTTAGTCAGATTCGAGGTTACACTAACATACAGTTGGGTTTTGACCATGCTGATTTCTTCTCATGCCTTTAATCCTACTTTGCATTTTAGCAACTAGAATGATACTCATGGGATAAAAAATGTGTAAGTAAAGGCTTCAAGGTACTGAAGTTCATGGGACTACATTCCTAGTAGAAAACATTTGATGCTTTCATTAGGCATTTGATGTTTATTAGGAAATGAGATAGCATCTTCGTTCTCTTTTACAAGGAAAGCAAGAATTCAGTTGCCCAGATGGCCTTTTTAGTAGTATAATTTACTGCTATCATGACAGTGTAGGATGACTGAAACTTTTTTCCCTGATAAAGATTTTAATCTTGTATCAAATTCATCTTCAATCGACACAAAAATAGTAGTGTAGTAAGCCAAATGGATGTTTAGACATGGATGATGTTTACTTGCCAAATAGGAGGAGATTGAGGATTAAGTGGTGAGTGTTTGTAAGATACTGTGAAGATGGAGCTCTCTATATGAAGGCCAAGAAAACTACTCCAGATATATGGCAGAAAACCTTCAAAATATGTTGCATTTTCTTCTGGCAGTTGTTCTTAAAGACCATCATCAACAAAATAGTGAAATTATATTGCTTGATTTCGATTTTGATTTCAAGATGCTAGTTTAAAATGGGTTTCTGGATTAAAAAATGCTTTCAGGAGACTCAAGTGTTTTAATGTTTCTGGAAGATAGTATTTTAATGCTTTTATCCTTTGGAATAATGTTGCATACCTTAGAAGACAATTTTGCAAGTTATCTTGACAGTCCTGACCATCTTCTTCAGACTGTTCTTGAGGTTCTTCTGTGTTTATTTAAAAACGCTACAAGTTTCCATTATCTTGAGTTCTGTAGGGAATTATGTGGTCAGTGAGATTTATTTAATTTGTCCAAAGGCTCGTCTGAATGTTTGCTCGTGTGTTAATAAAATGATATGATAGCCTGATTGGTTTGATTGCCTCCTAATTCAGTGGTTCTGTGCTTAGACCAGAGCCCCAAGCTTGCTGTCAGAAAACACTGGGTGAGTGCCAGCACATGTGCAGGAAGTGGTGTGCTTCCATTTGCTGCTTTCCCGTTGTCCCGTCACGCACATCCCCATGCTCCCCATTCCCTTGTTTTACTCCTTTTCTCCAAAAACTTGTCCCCATCCTCCTCTATTCCCACCAGCGACAGAGCTACCCGTTCCTGCCTTGCCCTGCTTTGGTAGGAAGTATGTCCTTGTGCTGGCCCATGTCTTGGAGCCACCTCTGTAAAGCAAGAAGGTAGTGATCAGCAGTTACTGCCTGCACTGGTGTTGTGTCCCAAACTCCAGCACACTTACCTCTGCCTCTAGTCATCACCTCTGGTGGAGACCGTGCACGGGCAACTGCTGACTAAACTGGTAGTAAAAAGCAGTCTGGAGATACGTGCTTACATCTTGGGAAAGCGTCTCCAGACAGAAGTCCTCCAAACATGTTGTTTTATTTTTGTTCTGTTCCTGTTACTTTTCACTGTTCACCTACTGATTGTGATACCTCCTCTGGGTGTCCCATACTTTTTCTGTGGAGCTCAATATCACACGGTGCTGTACTAAAACTAACATTGAATTGTGATTAGGTTAAAAATGAAAGAGTTCACTGAGCATACACAATGAATAGTTACTTCAGAGTTTTTCTTCTTCTCTTTCCCTTTTCTTTCTCGTAAAATGAAGGACTTTTCACTTTAGAAAGCATTAAGCCACTAGCGAAGCCTCAGTTGCTGTAATGAGCATCTACTCATGGAAGATGGTTGGTCTTGCTCTTACTGGAGCAGTAGCATCAGTGGCATAAATGGAGGTGTTTGCTACAGATTTGCTTTCAATTTATGCCATAGTCTATAAAGAAAAGGCAGGTTTGTAAAGAGTGCTTTTCAGATGGTGTGCAGTTTTTCCACCACAGTTGCTAACTCATTAAAATATAAGAATTCCTTAAGAAAAATTTAATCCACTTCAGACAAATACGTTCTGCCTTTTTTTTTTCCTTCCTTGAATTTAGCAATTAAAATGGAATTGAATTAAGTCTTTTGACTCACTTTTGTTTTTGTGGTCTTATGATTGACTATGGCTCTTGGACTTTTGCCTATTTTCAGGTGATTTTTTCCCATCCAGCTACTCACAGGGCCTGGTCTGCTTAGCTTCCAAGTTTAGAGGAGATCAGGTGCTTTCAGCCCGGTATAGCAAAAGTGTATAAAATAGAGTACTGTTTTGTAACCCTGACTTGATATTTCAGAGGAGGAAATGAATATTATTGAGGAAGGCAATATTTACTTTTGTTTTTTTTTTTCCCTGAATAGGAGAATTGTTGAGTTACTCAGCTTGTGCATTTGTCTTGGGAGAAGTTGGGGGGGGGTTGAATATAGATAAAAATCTGCAAACATGCGCATGCATGTGTTGCACACTTAAGCTTAAGAAATATATTTCAGCAGTATCTAAAGGCTTTTTCAGCTAAAACATTGCCTTTGCCGGAATTAACTGTGAATTCTTGTTTCTCTTTGCTCATCCTTTTAATTTGTATTTTTAAACCAGAATAAGTTGGTTGTGGTACTAATTATATTTGTATCTTCACAATTGGAATTGTTATCAATAGACGCAGTCATTGTGATTCATAGTTTTTTAGACAATTAATTGAGATTGTGTGTGTGGAGGGAAACGAATTAATTTGTTGTCTCCATAATTCTCTGTGCTTAATTAAATTAAATAAATCAATTTTTCCTTCTTTTCAAATGCGTACGCTGGCTCCTTGAACTAGCATCTGCTAACTTGTTTTAGTCATTGAAGATACTGTCTGAAGCATACATGTGGTTTGGCAAAGCTTAATATGTATAGAAAAAAATGAATTTTTTGTGCTGCTAAAAAGTACCATGTAGTGTATAGCACTTGTTCAGTACGCATGCTACCACATGGTAGCACTTCAAAAGAGACAAATTATTGCTTTAAAAATACTATCCACATTAGCAGTGGTGCTATTAAAGGAATATTTTAGCTGTTTTTCAGTATAGTGTGACCAGGATAACCGACATTTGCCATGTTCATGTTGCCAGTTAAATTCAGGGAAGTGTTAGAGCAGAGGCTGGATGCTGTTTCTTCTGATGGACTTAGTGTCCTATGAAAAGTGTGCCTAATCTTGAGTAAATTTTAGTCAGTGACAACCCTAAGTTTTAGTTCATCTGTTGTCTGGATGCCCAGGATTCTGTGAGGAAACAATATTCATCTTCAGACAGTCCAGAGAGTCTTTTTGAGGAGGCTGTTGGGGGTGAGGGAGCAGTTCAGGTCTACCTTGTTCTTGAATTGGTGACCTGCTCTCATGAAGACGTGTAACTTCTCCTATTTGAGTTCATAGTTTAAGGACAAATCTGTGAAACGTGCATCAAGACAAACACATTATTGTGAAATCCAGACTGAAGGCTATGCAGATGTTAGTGGTTCGTAGCATAGAGCTGGTTGTTACCTCCTTTGGTAGTGTTTCCCATGTCCAGCGTAGACTGCAGCCAACTGATGAGCAGCAACGTAAAACCAGTCTATGGTCTGTGATACTGGATATGAAGTTCTTCCCTTTTGGTAGGGCTTGGCTTTTTAGGAGACGTGTTGGTTGCTTCCCTTAAAACCATATTTCTTAAGGCGTGTCAATTTAAAATATGTTTTGGAAATTAAGGCCTTGAGCATCTGAGGTGCCATCAAATGTATTGCCTGCCTCCAGGCCACCTTTGATCAGGGCTTCGCGTGTCATAATATTTAGCAGCAGTCTGAATGGGGCCGGGCTGAAATGCGTCTCATCTGATGGTAACAATAACTTTTTAAGGACTAAATTTTGGCAACATGTACATCGATATGTGGCCTCCTGAGAGATGGATTTTAATAAATGGTTTATGAAGGGGGAAAAAAAAAAACACAGCAATATATAAACTTGCATCATGCATCAGGTTGTGACAAGAACACTTGTTTTGGAAGCGTTTTAGAAATAATCTGTTATTACAAGAAGGATGTGAATTTGCCAGTTGTTTGTAAACTCTGGTGTCTTAGATTTGTTTGCATTTTAAAATCATCATGTGGACCTTTTTTTCCCTTTTTTCGGTGCCTCAGTTGATTGGGCCTTTTCTTAAATTAGGTTTTCAAATAGCGAAGTTATTGAATGAGGATATTTAGAGAACGTGGCTGAGTTGTCCCAGTGTTGAACGGGTCATCACATTAGTGTTCAGTTCTTGGCCTTGTCTCGGATTTATTATATAATTTTAGGGATGTTATTTTCTTATTGGTAAGGTAGGGTATACACCTCCTATATGTTAAAGCCCAGATAAAGTTTCTAATGTTGCCAATACATTTTAGAAAAGTAAAAAGTGTTTACCTTATTTTAGTATTTCATTTTTTACAACAAGTTTGTTAAAACATATTTGAATTCGGGAGAAAAAATACCTACCAAAGTACTCTAATAGGGTTTACTATTTTCAGTCAAGGGATTTTGGTAGTATAAATTCACGCAAGTCAGTCATATTCAAGCAAAACATCCATCCTGTATAGTTTTGCACTTTTTCTGCTTTAGACAAATTAAAGTAACACTTTCTAGCTGCGTTTAACGCTGAACTCCACATTAGAAGAAGTGCATGACCGTCCCCAGTCCTAGCAGATCGAGGACAGGGTAGAAAGAGAGAGCTCTTGCCTAGTCCCTGCTAACCTTCTAGGTAAAAAGATGGTGTTCTGTAGATTGGGCAAAAGATGCAAAGAAACAGTGGTGATGGGATCAACAAAAGCAACTTGGGGGCTGTTACCCATTTGTGCAAGTTGGCAGCTTGTTGGAGCTATCTAGCTACTAATACATGTTATAAAATATATATGTTTGGTTAAAAGAGTTTCCATTTCTCCCTGGTGGGGACTGCATCATGTTTTAATTTCTGCAGTTGTTTTCCCAAGGCAGAGATGTTAGCTATTGATGCTTTATTGGTTCTTTGAGATTTTTCCGCTATTGCCTTCATTATCATCTAACTGCTAACAGTCATGAGAGGAGGAATTGCTGACTTGAAATCTGGATGGTTTTCAGCAAGTCCTTTTTCTTCTAGATGGTATCGCTTACACTTATGTTCAGTTACATATTGCTGGTTGTACCGTGTTTAAGAAAAGAAGTTGTCCTGGAACTTGATTACCAGTTGCCTCTCAGATGAACACTTAGAAGAGCATGATAAACCTTTATTCAAGTTGGTAAAAGGTCTGGATGTTTTCTTAGGGTATTCTCTCTCTTTAACATTACACCTCTTAAGGGAGAAATTATCTGAATGGGTCAACCATACGATTTCATAGGAATATATATGTAAGTATCTTTTTCCCATCATTACATGACCACCTCTACTTTGACAGCGCCCTCAATTACAAGAGGATTGCCACTGCAAGGAGCAGTCTAGCTCAGCTATCTAAAAATCCACATTTGACTTCATTCTCATTTTTTTTTATCTTCCAGCTGCTTTTGAAAATCCCTTTCTAGTTTTTCCTTTTCATGACTTCATTTGGCTAGAAGGGCTCTAACCATAATTTCATGTTTTAGCATGTTGTAGCGTGTCATGTCAAAAGCAAGTCTTACTTGCTTTCCACACAGATATATCTTTGAAAAGCTTCTTTTACCAAAATAGTTTATTCTACATTTAATAAATGGATCATACGCTTTTTCAATCCAAAATTGTGGTCACAGCAAGAGTCTTTTAGTTTGTTCCGGGGGAGATCTGTGTTCTTTGTGGTTTAATTGTAAAATTTAGAAACTTAACATCCCCCCGTCCCGTCCCCCCCCCAAAAAAAAAACAAAACAGCAAAACCGTGTAAGTTTAAGGACTGAGCTTCTTTGACAGGCTGGATCTTAGCTTTGCTTTTGTGAGAAACGTTGAGATGCCAGCTGCTAAAGCATCGGGGCTGCTGTGTGAGGAGTATGCATGACGCTGGCCACTATTTCTCCAAGTTGTGCAATAAAAGTGGGATTAAAATCTATTTTGATCTGGCAAGGGGCAAGGTGTTCACACTGACTTTCAAATAGCTGTTTGACGGTTCTACTGGCTGGCTGTCCCAAGGAGTGCAGTGGCATCTTCAGATTTGCCTTGGTTTAGGGACAGCCAAACGGTGCTGGCCTTGGGGGGGGTTTCAGACTCTGGCCTGGATGGTTTTGCTGCATTAGCTTTGGGGTGTCTGTATTATCATGGTGTCCTGGATGAACTACACATGGCAAGTCATTTCTATTAAGATATTATGAAATAGAATGCAAACACCAACATATGCTGATGGAAAAAGTCTGCAAGGGTTGATAGAAGTGTTATGTAGATTACTTTAAAAATACAGTCAGTAAGATATGGCAATTTAATGAAAAGGGCCAGTAGACTGCAGCGTGTAGTTTGTACTGTAAGGGTGATAAGTTGGAAAAATATTTGTCCGATCTTGAAAAATGTCTCCTCGTGTCTTTAAGGAATATGGTTGGATTATTTTTTTTTTTCTCTTGAAAGGATATGAAGTGGGGTCTGAAAACATAGCACATTCTGTCCTCTAATTAATTTATGTTGCTTTCTTTTATAATGAATATCATATTTTCATCTGCGCAAGGAGAAGCCTTGAAAAAAATTAACAAAAATGAATGCACAGGAGGGGGTTATTTTTTAACTTTCTATACTTTTCATCTGCAAAAAAACCTGAAGGATCATGTAGTATTGTTGCATTTGATTTGCAATCAGTTGGCTGTGAGCGTTGGTTCGTCTGATAATCACACTGAAATCTGTTCCCTTAAATTTAATCAGCAGGCACAGTGTGTCTGTCTGTTTAAAAGGTCTGATAAGTGATAAGGTGTGTTGATCTGCTCGATGGGATTATGTTAAACATTCCGGAATAGCATTCTGTTCCATGAAGGCCATCTGTTTGAATGAAGCATTTAGTAGAAACAGAATTTATGCATTGGTGCAGTGAAACATTACAGCTGTTGGTGTAAAAAACCTGACAAAAATGTTCTCTGCTGTCTAAGGTGACTTACTGCGTAAGAAAGACATCTAAAAAGAAGAAATAATCTTGAAAAATTGAGGATAAATGCAATCAAAACTATCTGACAGCTATAGCTGGTCCCCCAAACTCTAATACTGAAAATGTAGTTTTATGTTGTGAGAAAGACATAAATAGTTAATCTTCTGCTTCATATACTCATTAAATAATTCTCCTTTGGATTCCAAAAGTTATCTAATCCCGGACAGTATTACAACTTAAATCACAATATCTCTTTCTTACTAAATGGTAAAATGTTACTGCTTAATGAAACCCAGTATCAAATTAGGTTTTTTTAGGAATGAGCAAGGTAATACACACTGTAAATGGCATGTAACAGTTTGTTGATCACTTTAGCAATTAACTGAAAGGAGTCTGCTTACTCAGGCCAGTCTTGCTTTCATTCTCTGAGGAAGCTCTGGATTTTAATGAAGACAGTCCAGCAGTGAGTAAGCAAACTTCTGAGCAGTTGCAAAAAATGAAAATAAAATAAAATACAATTTACTCATTTAATATCAAGCTCTCTCTCGAAATAGTACAGATCGTGTAAGTTTACTTTTTAAACGTACTTTTTATTTGATCTAGTTCAATACCAGATGGAAATGATGCGAAGCCTGCGCCACGTAAACATTGATCATCTTCACGTTGGCTGGTACCAGTCCACATACTATGGCTCTTTTGTCACTCGTGCCCTCCTGGACTCCCAGTTCAGTTACCAGCACGCAATTGAGGAGTCTGTAGTTCTCATTTACGGTTAGTATGAGGTTTCCTTTATTATTCTTTTCCCCTCTTAATATTATTACTACTATTTTTGTATTCTGTCTTTTGCCTGTAAGAGTAGCCTGGCAGGCCTTTTCGAGTAAATACCAACCCTGTGTCTACGGCAGCCTCAGCAGCAGCTAAGTCTAGACAGGGTTTCCTTCTTTCTGTTTATTTTTCTTGCTATCAGAGCCCTGATGTGTACGTTTTGGAATGCTGGAGTAGCTGCTTCATTTTTATGCCTTCATCTCCCCTCCCTCGTGGAAGGGGCTGGTGGAACCCGACCAGATGTCTAACAAACCCCGCTTGCTGGCGTGTCTGGCTCTGTACGTGACTGACCAATCATCGCACGAATTGCCAAGGTTTTTTTTTATACCTCTGACAGAAGCATACAAAACCTGGACTGTTTCTTAGCACAAAGATTTTTTTCTTTTCTGCCTATTTAATGGTGTTTCCTCAAGCTCTCCAGACCAGATGTTCTGTGCTGTATCAGAACCGTAGGCAATTTAACAGCTTTATAGCCTCCCCCTCCCCAAACACTCACAGTTTGCCATATCTGGCAGACTTGCATATAGTTTCCAGCTGAGAAGTAAATGTAACGTCCTGAGTATCTGTCAGAAAAAATACTAATGAATACGATCAATCTTATGAGCTGCCCCAAAATTGTTTCAGTATGTTAACAATTGGATTACAGTAAAGAACAAGTTGTTAAAGTATACTTATATTGGCTGGAAACATTGCATCATCAGACCTTGATGAATTTTCCACTTGTTTCAGTCTATTTTGGTTTTCATTTTATCACCGATTGCTAAAAGTTTTACTGTGTTAAGTTTCAGACAACATGAATGTTAACACAGCTTTTTATTCTCCTGTTGGCATGCTCCAGCCGTTATCGTGCTGCAAGTGTTAAGCTTCTTTGTCCTAGGAATGTAACAGTTTGTTTAGAAAATTTCCCCCTAAATTCAGGAGAGTATGTCAAGGCAAAACTAATCTTTTTATATACCAGTTACATTGTTATGCACGAAGCAGCAGGGCAACTTGATCTGAATTAGCTTATTGCTACTCTAAAATTACAGGCTTTTTGTATAAAATGTAGTTTAATGAATATTTTAATTTACTGCATAATAACTGGAGGGAAAAATCTTTATTTAAATGAGGCAGCTCTTACATGAGTGCTGTGGATAGTTCATATGAAAGAAAATAAAAATGTGAATTAGACCTTAAATGGTGAAATAATGTTGCGAGTAGAATGGGTTTAGATCCCCACCATGTTCTCCAAGTTAATTTTATTAATTAGCTTCACCGTATATAGTTGGATGTATTTTACATTTCAGTACAATAGGTTTCCTTCCACTATAGTATCTTTTCTGTGTTGGTTATCTTAATTTTTTTTAATAAGACTACTTAGTTATTTTCCTCCTGTTTATGTCATTCAGATATTAAAAAAAGAAAAAAAGCAATCTGGAGTTACTAATAATATGCTTCCTCCATTTTTAATTATAGATCCCATTAAAACTGCCCAAGGGTCTTTGTCACTAAAGGCGTATAGGCTGACTCCCAAACTGATGGAAGTTTGCAAAGAAAAAGACTTCTCTCCAGAAGCGTAAGTAACTTAAAAGAATTTTTCCCATAGGTTTTGCTGGATTATTTAGGAGGCAGAAGGGTACCTGGGGTGATGAAGGACTGTATTTTAAAATCTCATGTAATAGCGTGTGCTGGGGAGACTGGATATATATGGGTAGCGATAGGTGTGCACTGGACTGAGAAGGCATGAAAGTCTGTCTTTGGGCATCTAAATACGGGCTGAAGTGATGGAACTTGAACTGATTTTGGGGATGGTCAGCGGGCTGGCTGTGAGGACCATGGTGAGGATAGCTGTATCTGGGATCAGAGTCAAAAATATAAAAAAAAGAAATGGAGAAGGGGAAATAGCTGATCTGTCTTTAAGCTCTTTTTTTCCAGAAGGAAAATTGAACAGGTATTCTGGAATAACCGTTCTCCTGTATTTATTCCACACAATCTTCTGGAGTAAAGCAGGATAATTACTCTGTTTCAAAAGATTAGCCGCTTGTAATAGTTGTAGGCCTTAGCTGTCATCTTTTTCCTCAAACAGCTTGGTGTTCAACGGCAAAAGCAGAAGCACTTGTTGAACTTTCTACGTTGAGGCAAAATGGAATCATTTCATTGCTCAGTGTCTAAACATAACATTTCTGTGATGAACAAATGAATCTGTGCTTAGTCAAAAAACAAAAGGGGAAGGGGGGAGGCAGAAGGCAAAAAACAAAAGTTTTTCTTCCAAAATTCAATATGCATACAGAGAAGTTAAGGATATATTTCCTTAGAAACTTATAGGTCATGCCTATATTTCCAGATTTTATGAAAGGTGTTAACTGTATACTTTTATAATAAAGCAATAACAATAGTTTTTATATGTATATTGTAAAAAAAAATGCATTGGAAATTTATATTTTAATATCCACCATGGAATGTAATTATTCCAAAACACACACTATTTTGTCAATCTGAGTTTTGGTCAGTAAAAATTTTAATTATTCAGCTATTGGGGAAATTGTTTTTCATTGTAGTAGTTATGATTTTAAGAGTATTTCAGTGTCATGTGGTAACTGACTGTTCACTTCTATTTAAGAAACCTGATTGCAGGGAAATCAGTAAAATATTTTGGAAGGGGCAGAGTTAATCCTGTCAGTGCAGTCTTTTGCTGGAGGCTTTTTCACGTAGGTAATGTATTAGCAAGCAAAGCGGCTGCTTGACTTCTGAGGGTTTTTCCTAGAGCAGCTTTTCCTAGTCTTTGTAAACGTGAGGTTTTGCCATGCAAATGCTCTCTTACCAAAACTTAACTCTTGTTTGATTGTGGAACTATGAAAATCAAGAGTTTTTACAAAAATGCCAATTGTTGTGGGAGCAACAATTCAACAAAAAACCCAAGAGAGTTACTGTTTATATTAATTAATTTTTTAAAAACTTTTTTCGCAGCTTGAAAAAAGCAAATATTGCTTATGAAAACATGTTTGAAGAAGTGCCCATTGTAATTAAGAATTCATACCTGATCAATGTGATGTTGTGGGAACTGGAAAAGAAATCCGCAGTAGCCGATAGACATGAATTGCTCAGTCTGGCTAGCAGGTAAGTACTTGTTACAATAATGGATGTATTTTTATTCGCTTTCCCAAACCACAGTTTAACACCTTGGGTGAAATCCCAGTCTCATTACAGTCCATGGAAGCTTTGCCTTGACTTTTAATGGGGTTAAGACTTTACCCTTCATGTTCTTTTGCTGAAGGAAAAACTGCATGGTAAAACTATAGCATTAGATTCAAGACTAAATTCAGTCTGTAATCAGCATATGCCTGTTCTGCTTGAACTATATAGTCTTTTCAGTAGTGCGTATTTCTTCAAGAAAATACTGGCATTCAGAAAATCCAGGCAAATAGAGCTGGAAATAAAAATTGGTTTTGTGAAATATTCTTTAAGTAATTCTATAAATTATTTTGATAAAAAGTAAATCACATTTGTTCTACTTTGGTAGCAGAATGCATTTGAAAATAAAATACAATAATAAAGCCTCTATCGGAGAAACTTGCAAAAATGCTCAGACTGATTGCCATGACAGCCAGCATTCATGATGTCAGAAGTTGTTTAAGAGTTTCTAGAATGATCTTCTCATAACTTTATCTAAGAATAATTTTTTGTTCTTGTAGCATTTTGCCCTGAAAATACATTTATGATAACAAAGTACACACGACCTCTAGCAGTAAGATGAGAAATTTGGTGGTGCTTAAATCTTACACGACACAGTACAGTTAGTTGGATTATTATTGGGTTGACCAAAATAACCAGATGCACAAAATGATGCAGTATCTTGTTGCATATAGAAACTGGTACGTATTTATTAATTGTTGTTTGGGGTGTAACACTTTCTTTTTACCTTAAGGTATTGTCTGACAAAGATTCTGATCCTTTCTGACTCTGACAACCAGGTTAGCTGAATACTAGTGGCCTCTTTCCTCCACCCCCCCATCATGTAAGGCTGTTGTTAGTGGATCCATATATATTGCTAGTGGTCCCTATGTTGCCTGAGTTAGCAGAAACTTTCCACTCAATTCTCTTTACTTGAGCTTATGTGGATGTACTGAGGGATCTGATCGCTTTTAGAGAAATTGGTCAAGAGAGAACAGGTAAGGGTTGAACCCTGCCAGGGAATTTGCAAGTGTCGCAAGAGATACTTAGTCAATAATTTTGTCCAGTAAAGTTATGACTTTGCACCTTGGAATTAATGAAGTGAAGAATTTTAGCTGAGATGTTCAGTGTGACTGACTTTGCAGGCTTTCTGTCAGACTTTTTCCTTAGTCAAAGATCACAAAGCTTTTACCATCTGAGAAGAGGGTGAGCACTGGATGTAGGAGATGACAGTAATTCCTTATGAGCTCTACCACTTTACTATGAAAGAGGACCATGCTGGGCATGCAGCAGGTTTTTAGGGGAACTGACAGTGTTGCCTTTGATTGTTTCTATGGGTTTGCTCCTGTGAAAAGGTTTGGGATTACCCAGCACCCTGGATCCTAGCACGGGCTGCTGCTGGTCATGTGATACATTCTGGAAATGAAAATTAATTTGAACAGATCACAAACCGCAGTTGAAGTATTTTGTTAGCTTTACATCTTATGAACTAACTGTTCTGTACCATTGCTCCTACTAAAGATAAAAGATAAGAACTATACAAATTAATTTCCTTTCTGGAATGATGGTGTTAATAACTTGGTACAAGACAGGCTTTTGTGTTGGTCTTTGCATCAGTAATTGAGATGAGACTGAAGAAGAAAAACATGAGCCCAAAAGAAGAAGAAAACTCCATCATTTGTGTTCAGGAATCCTTCACAACAGGAAAAAAGGGAGAACTTTTTCCTTAGAGAACCAAGGGTTCTTTTCAATGGGTGTTTTCTTGGAGCAGTGCAGTGCTGTTCTTGATGATGACACAGATGGAACTGGATTTTTGATAAACCTGGTTAAAAGTGCCTTTTCAATTAAGTGTGTTTCTTTGAACTTACACAATTACTATCCTGTACACTGGCAGCAATTTCTTGAGCTTATTGAAGTCTAAAATTTCCCACTAATGGGGAATTAATTCAACAGATTCATCAGTTTTCAGAGGTATTTCTGAATTATGTCTCTTGACCTGACTTTCCTGGCAGCGTTCTTCTGGCTCACCTGGTCTATTTGAGGCACTTAAGGTGCTTAGTTTGGTTTGAAGAGGGTAAAGTTTTGGAAATTACCCCAATTGGGTTTATTCTGGGGGTTTCTGTGTGTCTCTTCTTTTAATATTTGATAGCTGCTTTTAGTTACCAGGTAGGTTATGTTCAGTGATATCTCACATTGGTATAACTCAGCTAGCAAATTAAAACATTTAATGTTCATTTATTCAAGGTAGGGTGACTTAAACTGCCTGCTGAAATATTTAACTAGTTTTTACTTGAATGCAGCTACCAAGATTTCTTTGTCAAAGAATATATTGCCTGAAGTAGGGGAGTTCAAACCCCCGCTATTCTGGAATTTTATTTTCACTTTGCATTTCCTTATTTTTGTCTTTGAATAGTTGTGGCTAAAGCATTTCAGACACCAAACTTTTAATTTTGGTCCATGTCCCCCTCACTTAATTTGCTGTCATAGAATTAGTTGGCAGTAACTTTAAGGCTACTTTTTTGGGCGGGTGAAGGGGTGGTGGGGGTGGGGGTGGTTTGGCTTTTTTGGATTTTATTTGGGTCCTTTGGGAGCATCCCTGAACCGTTTTTAATCTTCTGAAGCAATGGTTTTGGCAATGAAATTATTTACCCATAGTTCTTCTCCTCTGGAGAGTTTGTTTCATCAAGATTCTCACATGTTCAGCCACCCACCTTGTCTGAATTTGAAGCTGTACCTATTTGAGGTGCTTTGTCTGCACCTTAATGTCTTTCTCCTTTTGAAGTACATTTGTGATAATTGTATGAAGTAGCTTACTTTTTGGGGCATAAATTTGTGTTTCTCTTGTGAAATCTGAATTGACTGGCATATACTAGGGAATGAAGTTGAAGGCAGAATAGCACAAGGCTAGCAAGTAATAGCAAGTAAAGGCCTTTTACTCAGACTGTTATCCTCCTGCTACCCTTAAGGACCAAAATGTCTTGAAGACCTTGGAGTACTGCCAGTCTTTTGATAGAGACTCAAGAATTAAAATCCTGTCAGATAATGTTCCAGATCTTCAGAGAAATAATTACAACCAACTTTCCCATTCTCATCCATCTCTTCCCTATTCTATTGATGATCTAGTTTAAATTAAAAAAAGCTTTTTTGTGGTCTAGCTTCATAATAGGGTTGTTCTATAATATCTCAATTTGTCTCAAGCAATTTTTCTAATAGTGTGCGTCAGTAGAAGCAAACATGTGCTGAACATTTACTGCAGTAACATCTACTTGGCAGATATATTTTTCAAACATCAGATGCAGTATTTTTGCAAAAGTGACATAAGGAGGGTTACTTTGGCTTTTGAAAACAATATTAACCTTCATACATTGTACTGCTTATTCAGAAATCTCAATGTGCTTAACGGATTATTAAGATAATTATGAAAATCTCTAATTTGCAGATGGGGGAAGCTGACACAGAGAGGGTAAATGTGTTGCCCAAAGGCACACATCAAAGTAGGAGCAGAAAAGGGAATGGAGCTTAAGACTCCTGACTTACATATCTCATTCAAACAAAATCCTCTTAAAAAGAGCACAGGTTGAACTTGGGCTGAAATGCTGAGATGTAAACAAGTTCTGCTAAGCGGTGGGAACGTTCCTTAGAAATATTTAATCAAAAAGATGTGCTTTGCTGAGCAGTATCTCTCTAATCCACCCAAAGCTGTTCCCATCAGGAGGAGAAATGCTGCACGGGGTGGCACCTTTCCCAAAAACCAGTGACTGAAAGGGACCTCAGTAGAGATGATGGGAAGTGGAAAAATGCGGCGACAGATCCAACGTTTTCTTACGCTTGCTCTTGCTGCTCACTTTTCTCATCTTCCTTAGCCAGGGTGCAAGCAAAATGAAATGGAGTAAGTGAGGGGATCCATTTATGGTGATGGTAGACAAGCTTAGGGAACCATCTTTTTTGGACACCTCCAGCTTCAGAATTGTTTACCCAAAAAATTCGGTGCCTGGGTACATCACAGGGATTCAGATCTCAGAGGCTGGGCACCTCTGCTCCCTCCTGGGCCAGCGCAGGTAGGTGGGCTTCTCCAAAAGGGCAAGCTGAAGCCCATGAGCTGAGTGTGGAGAGAGTTAAAACTAGTGAGCAGGACACGGGAAGCTGAGAACAATATGAATTGCTGCCTCTCCTTGAAGCTTTGGAGTCTGACTCGGGGCTGCATTTTGGGTATTTCAGACCTTTAGCGAGTGTGTGTCTGGAGTCCTTTCCTGATTAAAGATGCTGAAGTAAATGTGGGCTTCATGTGTAGTTCCCCATTATGAATCCTACAGAAGCGGAGCCAGTTTGAGGTTCCAGCCCCAGCTGCTTGCATCATTCCTCCCCACTGCCCCCATTTCATCTCTACACCCCTCCCACCCTCGAAGATTTTTATTCCCTCATCTGTTTCAGAATATGGCAGTACAAATAGCTTTGTGGAATAGTCTGGTGGAAAAAGTCAGGCTCCCGCTCTTCCCTTCCAGCCTTTCCCTCAGCTTCCCTAAAAAAAAAAAAGAAACCCCAACAGAGGGTGGTTTTGCATTTACAGTAGACTATTTCACTGAAAGAGTTTGAAGTGTGCCCACGCAAACAGCTGAATCCATACAGCTGAGAGTGCTGTAATCCTTGGGCAAAGGGGGAGGGAGAGGCAGGAAGATGCTGATGCTGGAACCTCTTAAACTGACTTTGCTGGCAACAGCAAACTGCACCTTTGCTCTCCTGAAAATACATCTGCACAGGAAGGCTCTGGTGGTACGAGCGTTCCCGCAGGAAGAGGGAGGCTTGGATTCGGGTCTCTCAGCCATATCCGTATCCTAACAGGATGCCCTCATGTAGGGAGTGATCTATGAGTTTAGTTAACTTTTAGTTGTTGGTTTCTTCTTCTGTGTGTGCTAGACCCTAACACTGCCAAATGCAAGGCTCGCCAGCGGGAAGAGCAAGGCAGAAAGGACCATGACTGTCATCTGCAGATTAGGCTACTCTGTTCACAGGTTTCTACTTCTCACTCTCAGAATTATTTGACCTTTATATTTGATAATTGTTAAAAAAGGAATCAGAAGTAATCCGTGTGTCAAGGACTTGATTTCCTATCTGCCCTTTTGGGTGAAGGATTATACCCCATCACGTGTAAGGCTGTTACAGCAAAAACGCACAGCGCGAGAAGTTGCTTTGCAGGCTATGCCTTCTGGTCTGTTTGTTTTCTAAACGGACTTTGTTTCCCTTTGAGAGTTTTATGCATTTGTCCTTTTTTGGCATTTTTGATTATGTCATCTAAGCTACATAGATAAGTCGCAAACGATAAATTTATAGAAGTTTTACAGGTGATCCTAATTTTAATATTAGTGATCCGAATAACAGTTCTGGTGAAGGAGTGCTCTCACATTAGATTATTTCTTCATTCGATGTATAAGAATCCACATGAGGATATTTTTTGACTGTCCTAACTGCAGGAGAAGCTCCGTTCTGTTTTTTTTCCCCTTTTATTATCTGTATTTCTACCAAAAAAAGAACACAGTCGCCATGTGTGGACGTGCTGATGCTTAGTATGATAGCAATTCTGCAGCTGGTATTTTTCTCCCACGAAGAATCACTGATACCTGAGGTGTGGTGGTCTCCTGGTGCTATCTTGAGGTGGAACTATGTCTTTTAGTTCAATTCAAGCATGTCCTCAGATCATCACCACTGTGTGATCTCAGACCTGACTTGTTTCAGATGAAACTAAACTGAAAGTAGACTTTAGGGGGATACCTATTGCGCTTCAGCCACTAATGGGCTTTCAGATCACTGGACCGTGTCAGACCTAGTGATAACAAACCTCCGTGAAACACATGTAGTGGCATGGACGCTGGTTTCTCAGCACCAGCTGTTTTTCTTTATGGATCTGTTCCTGTTGGTCTACACCACTCACTAATCTAAATGTAAGCTCAATTTGACTCGTTTGCTGAATCAGCTGACTGAAGTGCATCTACTGAAAATGCAGTTTCTTTATTACTGATGCCCTCAGAACAATAACAAATGCAAGTGCTGAGCTCACATTGTCTACATTTCACTAGCACAGAGCCTTGTAAGAAAGTGAGTCTTGATGGGGATATGAGCAGCATTTATGCCCCACCCTTATTTTTATTTTTTTTAATTTTTTAGTTGCATTGATGTGTAGGGAGCATTTAGGTACCTAGCAGCATGATCTTTGAGATCTGCTGTAGGGGAGCACATAAGGTAAGGAGGTACCTAAAAGAGCCTTTAGGATAAGTGTGTGATGAGTCTTATGGACTGGAGCAATGCGATTTAACTTCCTAAATCTTACCAGAATAAACTTCAGCTGAAAAAAACTTGCTTAAACTTTGTATAATACGTTTTTAAAAATTGCTTCCTATTGGTCTTTCTGTTTTTTTAAGAGATGGAGCAAAAAAGGTTATCAGCCACATGAGAACTGACGAAAAAACTGGTCCTGTATTTGCAGCATACTTATCACTTCATGTCTCAGTTCACATCTGTTTAAGTTATCTGTTTTTAGCTTTTTGTTACCCTGGCAATGAGAGCAAACACTATATTACCGCAACTTCTAACAATAACTCTCTGTTTCTGTATTCTGCTGTACTAAGCTGGTCCCAAAGAGATTCACATAAAATCATTCTTTGTAACCAGCTATATTTCATATGGACACTATCTGTAAAATAATTATGTATTCCTGATGTCCACATACCCTACAAGGCTATTAGTGTGTACCTACACAGGCATTTCTGATAATATCCAGTTCTAACACTAACTCTGCATAATATAAACTCTATAAAAAACTGAAAATATGCACACCCCTAGCCATGGCAATATTCCACAGTTCTAAATATCATGTGCTTGAATGTTCAACCAAAAAAACCCCACGAAGTTTAAAAATAATTATTATAGTGGCGCCTTTCTTGCTGCTGTGTAACTGAAGTCCTCCTCACCATCTGCCCCTGTACACAGCTGAGACTTAAAACCCTGGCTTGTAAATAAATTGTCATCTGAAGTTACTGATACTGCCTTTTGTTCAGTGAGCAGGCAGCTTAGCTGGTAAAATAGTTGTCCTAGTGCTCGGAGGTAAGGGTGTTTTTAGCTACGTTCTCAGCAGGTGTCCTCTAGTGCCTCAGTACATCACCAGCTTGTGTCTCCAGCTATGAGTTCTATCGATTTGGGACATAATTTACACTTTAAAAGGGGGGTGCATAGTATTATGTATGTGGTTCCCTTTTCACTTTATACCTGCCTGCTCCAGTTAGAGTTTCCCCAGTCTATAAGCTGTAGGATGGTGGGAATGCATCGTAAAAGGCAGAAAGAATCTCAGATAATGTGGAGGCGCAGTAACTGAAGGATACGATTTTTATTTGAAAGAAACTCTCATGAATAGTGGTGGATTTCAGTTGAGGAAGAGAAGGATGGAGTTTAGCTTTTTGGGTCACTGGTCTTCAGCCAAGTAGGACTGGGTAAGGCTTAGATCTGAGCCAACAAACTAGCTTCTGATCAAAGGGATCAATAGCGAGCAGTAAGTATCCTTCTTTTACTGCACTACCCCGTAAACAGCGTTTAGGATGAATACTGTCTCCATGGGCACTAACCTGAAAACTTCCAAAACTTTAACTTGGAAGCTATACCTTGAGTTGAACATTCCTGCAAAACACTGAATCCATTGCTAAAAATGGTTACAATAAAAGTTGTTTAACAGACTGCATTTGTCTGGCCAAGGCAGTAGATCGCATAACTGGAACTGGACGCGCCCAGCCGAGCTGCTTCCATGTTGCCTATGGTATGGAATGTGGAGCTGGCTGGGCTGGACACCACGCTCCCTCTCAACAGCTAAGATCAAGTGATGTCTGCTGAACTTCCAGGCGTGGTTTGATAGACCAGTTAGTGAGATGGAGTTCTGAAGAATATTTAACTATCCCTGCAGAGGGATAGTTAAATATTTGTGAAGAAGCTATCAGAAACTTGAAACTTTGAACACATCTCATGGAACATTGTTCGGGGTTGCATATCACAAAAGTATCAGACTTTTTCTTTTAAACATTTGACCTGCATCTGTAATATCAGTGAAATCACGCAAGGCATTGTTTTTTCATAACTATGAGGTTCCCTGCAAAGACCAAAACACTTAAATAGGGTATTTGCAATGTGGCAAAGATGCTAGAGGAGGAGATGCCATGTAAAGTATCATCAAATAAATATATGAACAAAAATAACCAGGAACTTAAAAGTTTGCAAACTGTGCCATTAGTGCAGAAATGCTGGTCAAGTGACTTGGAATGAATTTTAAATTTTAAATGTTTTTTTTTTTTTAATAAATTGACTCTTTCATGAGTGTTTTTTGTGTTTCAGTAATCACCTAGGGAAGAGTCTGCAGCTGCTGATGGACAGAGTGGATGAGATGAGCCAAGACATTGTTAAATACAATACCTACCTGAGGAACGTGAGCAAACAGCAGCAGCAGAAACACCAGGTTGGTAACATGGAAAACCTGAATGAGAGTGTTTCTTTTCCACAAAATAAGGTTTGCGTGATGTTATCTAAGAGAGATGAATTTGGATCTAAGCAAGATAAAATTCTTACAGAAACATATCCATTAAGTAGATTTATAAAACGTACTAGTCAGTGGGGAATTATCAAATGAATTCACTTCTGCTGACGTGTAGTGTGGCTTGATCTTTCTTTGCTATTTTACATGGTTGATAGTGATATTGATAAATATGCTGTGGACACAGGGATTAGAGGTTTAATAAATGAAATGAAAGAGCTGAAACTAAAAGCGATTTGTTCCAAAACAAACCGTGTTTTAATACATGTAGTCATGTGTCTAGAAATAAAGAAACATAGTCCATATTTAAAAGACAGCAGATTGTTCTCTGATCAGAAATGACATTTTAGTCATGTTTTGTGTCAGTAGATAGTAATACTGATCGTGTGATGCTGACTTTTAATTCCTGATGCCAAAGGGCCTCTTTCAAATCCAAAATAGTCTGATTAGAGAATAGTGAGTATGGAGACTGGCTCTAGGTGGCCCTGCTTGAGCAGAGGGGTTGGACAAGGTGACCTCCAGAGGTCCCTTCCAGCCTCAACCGTTCTGAGATTTGGAGACGGTATTACTTTATTTGCTGTTGCCGCATTTGATAAAGCGGCACCGTGTCTCATTATAGAAGAATGCTGGTAAAATGGAAAAAAGCACTATGAGAATGATTTAAAAGCCTGCAAAGCAGATCTTGGTGAACACAATTCACTTCTGGTGATAAATTAAGTTAACGAGTGATTTGCTTACTCAAGAAGTACCTGTAGGAAAAATAAATTTGAACTCTTTAATCTAGCAGACAGAGATATGACAGGATTCAGTATCGGCCACCTGAAAATGGGCCAGGCCACTTTAAAGATAAAATATTACAGGTGTTGCTACACAAAGTAGCTAATTATTAAAAAGAGCACCTGTGGTTCATGTGAAATGCTTCGTCACTGACTATTTTAAAGTCAAAACTGGCTTTTTTCACTTAAGTAAAGTGTAGCTTGAACAGGGAACACTGTAGGGAAGCAGCACATGATCGGTGGTCTCTCCTGGCTTTGTGATTCCTGAGGACATAGAAGCGTCACGCATGTTATCTTCAGAAAATTTATTTTCCTTTGCTGCCTTAATTTGAATAGAAAGATGGCATCCACTTCAAAGGTTTTTGTTAATAACAAGGGGATCTATTTATTTTGAAAACCAGAGCAGAGTAGGTTCCATGGTGTCTCACTTCATTTCTTTACTAACTATAGCTGCGTTAGTAGTGGCTCATTGCAGCATAGTTAGTGGTCTTAACTTCATTTTTAAAATGGAGCAATTGTGATTAAGAGCAAGCCGTTTCAATAGAGAATAATAGGCAGACTGCTGAGAAGTGAATGGGGTAATGCAAAGAAAGAAGAAACTACATGCAATTCACATACAAATATGGGCATTTAAGATTTTATTTTTAACATTGTCCAAAACCATGTATTTGTCACTACTACTGGAAAAAAAAATTACTTCATTTGAGTATGCCACCAAGTATGAACTGTTTTCAGGCTCTTGTGCACAGATACATTTAAGTAAGTGAGGGAAAACGCCCTGTACTCTTTGGCCTGTTTATTTTATAAAGATTTTTCTTGTGTTGAATATGAGGGCTTCGATAGACAAACCTTACAGCTAATTCCTGGCTGTGACATACAGTACGAAATCTCACATATGTGGTTTTGAATGCATGTGCTTCTGCAAGAACAAATGTTTATCTAATAGATGAAGAAATGGCCTGCCTTAATTTTTATAAAGTTTGAGTAATCCACATGTCAAAGGGAAACACTGAAAACAAATCTGATTTGGGTTTGTTTTTATTTTAATAGCAGAATAATTTCTGCAAACTGCTACTGTAGTATATCCTCTGATAACCCACAAAGAAAGGGCATCAAAGTGGCAGAATATCTAAATAACTGGAATGGAAAAATGCACCATTATGCTTTGTTTCAGCCACCACTTAGTTCTCGGTTTAGAGTTAATATTTTTTGGCTTAAAATACCTTATTTAATCAAGTTCTTTTCCCCTTTCACATTAATATTGTTTTGACCTTTAACTTGCTTAAAACTGAGTATTTCTGGTTTGTATAACTATTTGAGGTAAAGGCTTCTCATACCTACATATTCTGACCTTGTTTTCCTTTTTTGTGTGGTGAAATGGAGGTCTTTATCTACCATGCTGTATTCTTTCCATCAGACACAGTATTTATGAAAAAACTTCTAAAATTAACCCCACCATGTCAGTACCATGTAATTTTCCAGTGCCTCACTTATTTAAGGTGCCAACTTGTAGGGGAAATGCTTATTACCAATGAATTGAAATAAACTGTGTGTTATTTGAAATAAACTGAATTACATTAAATAAGTATAATTTTTAAAACCGTATTTGCTGGTTGGGTAAAGAGCATCTAAAAAGAAAAACTTTTCACTGCTTTGGAAGTTCTGTTGCATTCTGTTTCTGTTGCTTTATTTTCAGTACCAGCAGAGACGTCAGCAAGAGAACATACAGCGTCAAAGCCGAGGAGAAGCCCCTCTTCCTGAGGAGGACATCAATAAACTTTTTAAGCCACCGCAGCCGCCTCCAAGAATGGAGTCACTCCTTATTGCAGGTAACGTTCTAGCAGCCTCTTCAACTCAGCTTTTCATATACGAACGTTAGGTTGGGAAAAAGTGAAGTTGTTACCGTAGAAAGCATCTTAATTTTTCGTTACCGTTATGGTGTGATGTCTTGGCGTTGGTAGCATTCCAAATACTGTCCTTCATTTGGTCGAAGGCGGTGGTTTCAGCCTGTGATCTACAGCCCTGGTGTCTGAAATATTTTAAATAAAAAAGTAGCTCAGAAAAACAACCTTATTGCTAGTAGGCAGTCCCTGCCTCTGTTAGAAAGTAAGCTTCCACACATTGAAGAATTTTAAACCATCTAGGTAAGTAACAGAGGCACGTTACCCATGCAAATATGAACTTAGGTAGTTTTTTGAAAACAAGTCATTGTGTTTAACCAGAATGGCCGTATAAAGTTTTAAACTTGATGTATGCAGACTTTATCCCTTTAGTTCTTATTTTGCCATGGTACCTATCTCCTGCTTGACCGTCTCTGCCTCCTGGGTTGATGGGAAAGTGCAGGAGCAGCAGACAGAGCCTCTTCCTGCCTCCATTCGGAGTGGGTGAAATGGGATTTTAAAGGAGAGCTGGAGAAAAACCCCACAGAGACGGCCTTCGGCATGAATGGGTGTAGCGACTACTGCAGGCAATGAGCTGCTCCCTGCACTCATGTCCCAGCTCTTCCCTCAACTGATTTATCAGTGGAAGGGTAAAAATATCTGGGATCTTACAATGGCAACAGAGAGCAGAAAACCTTAAATGTCCTGCTAAGTGATCTAGATTTGGAAAATGTCACGAGAGAGCAAATTGTTTAACTATAGCAAGCATTTGGGATCAGTTAGCTATCACCTTGTTTTGTATTGAGAGAAAATTAAACCAAAGTCCTGGTAATTTAGTGTATAGAAAAGAGTGCTTTGACATTAAAGAAAAAAAAAAAGGAATTTGAACTACCGCTCTTAAATTTTGGAGTGACCAAGCGATTATTATTTTAATATTAATAGTTTCACACTGCTAATAAGTTCTCTTTTTAGAAGAAATAGTGTTCTTGATTTATCACTCCTTCCAGAGTCTTTCAAAAAAACTGTTGTTTTGACAGTTTTTACCAGTTCATGAATCCTAGCAGCATTAACGTATTTAAACATTCAGCTTTAGCGTAGCTTAAAAATGCAACAGAAGTCTCTGTGTGTGTGTGTACACGTGTGTTTTATGAAAGTGATAGTTTAGGATGAATCATCTCCTATAAGAGGAGGAATTGAAAACTATTATACTTGAAGGAAAAAACAGTTTTCAGCCAAAGCACTTTCTTTGTTTGTTCTTTTACCATAGTCAGGGGAAGAATTGAAAGCATCCACTTCAACTTAGATGAAGTAAAGTTTGTGGATAAAGAATAAAACTTAGCTCTTTTGTCTCAGAGGCATTTAAAAACTTTTCAAATAGAGCATTAAATGGAGAGTTTATTGGCCTTCTAAACAGTCTTAATTTTGATTAAACTGGCTTCATGTTTTGCTATTCCTAGCTAACAAGGGAAATAACTTGAGCAGTACGTGTATAAAAATGTTTTGATGGGCACATTTGATTTGTAAAGCACTGACGAGTCTTCATACCCTGATGATTTTTGAAATAGCTAATAAAGTGAAATATTAGGTAGAAAAAAAGGCTAGCAAAATACCAAACAGGAGTACCACAATTTTCAATCTGCTACTGAAAAATACTTCTTACAAGTATTTTAATAGAGACAGCAGATGCGTAAGAACAGATCTGAAATTCAGTCTTGAAGTATTTTTAGAGCAACTAAATTGAACAATTAATGTGATTAAGCTTCCAATACAGCAGCAAGAATTGTTTATTCTTTTTATTGTCACATGTCTTTTCAGAAATAGTATGCGTAATAGAATTGTAGGAAAATTAAGGTTTTTTTGAGCATACCAGTTTACCTATTCTGCTAATTTAGTTTCTTCTTCTTCCGAAACCTATTTGGGAATACTGGAAATGTAAAATTCCTAAGTGGAGAGTAGCTGAGCTGTTTTGGTTACTTCTCTGTGTAAATCCGGAATGATTCATGCACATTTGGCTTTTTAAAAATGATGTTCTAGGATGTCTCTTTCTGAATTTCAAAACTGACAGTGGTTTACTCTTCTTTCCTATTGACAGGTCAAATTAATACCTACTGCCAGAATATTAAGGAGTTCAATGCACAGAACCTGGGAAAGCTTTTTATGGCTCAGGCTCTCCAAGATTACAACAACTGAAGAAATTTTGCTGTAGCCCTCAACAGGAAAAGTTATTTACAGTTTTAGGCTGTTCACGATCCTCTTGAAAATTCAGTATATTGGGAAAAGTCATGTAAAACAGTCACCTTGGTTTGTGTAGAATTCTCCTGTAAGAAAAATAAAGGCAAATTTTAATGATATTTTAGTATTTCCTTATTTGTTGGCCGTGTTGGGCTGGAATTTTCTGTGGTCACTCAGGTTTTCTAAATGTTTGGCAGTTATTCATGTTTAGTCATAGCAAATAATACAGATTTTATTTAACTTGGAATCTGAAATAAAAGCAAATTATTACAAATGTTCAGTACAGCTGGCTTCACAGAAGAAATTTAAGATTTCCCAGTTTTGGTTGAGAACTTACAACCATAATGTGCTAGTCACTTGGAGCAGTTCCTCATTTTTATTTTAATCTGTTTGGACAGTCTGGTGCTGCGGACCTTCCGTATCACAAATATTTCATAGAAGTTGCATTTGGAACATGCAGAAGTAGTGTTATGTGCTAAACTGCGCTCCCATGTTCTGTTGCCACCACCAACTGGATTGAAATCCGGTGACGCTACTGAAGTCTTCATGGCAGAAGCTGTACAAGTTAGCTAACCTGGAGCAGCTGGTGTGGTGTAAAGGGACACCAGACCTACTCGGCCATCTACATCTACCAGACCTACTTAGCCATCTAGACGTGCCTTTATTCCTGACCTCATGCTACTTAGCTTTTTAACAAGAATGCCAATTTAAACATTTAATATGTGGCAACTCACACGTGTCACTGTCATCGATTTCTTCTTGAGTTTGTTCTTGCGTGTCATCGTGTGATGAATTCCAAGAGTCTAAAATGGCTGACGGAGTGTGGTTTGGTCTTTTAAAATAAAAAAACATCCTCCTCTAAATATGGACCTGGCATAGAATATTTCAGCCTCTAAGGTGAATGTTTTGTAAAGTCCTAAGCGTGTGAAAACTGGGCGTTAGACTAAGAATTTATCCTTTTCCACTCTAAACTGTAGTGATTGCAGGATTTATGTAAATATGGATGCAAATTTTGTTCAGCCCTTGCATATCTGGCAAATTGTCAGTCTGATCTTTTGCTTTGGAAACTTTGGGAACCTTTGTGTCAGCTTTCCTACATTCAACTTCCCTGAAATCAAAGATTAGTTAAGTATCCTGCTGCAGTGCCACATGGTTGAGTTTAATTTCCTAGACAAATAATATTCAGACCCTGTTAATTTTCTAGTTTTCTGAAGCACCAAAATAACCACCAGGGAACAGGAAGTAGGAGCAGATAATTAGACTAAGATGAGACATTTGAGATAGAAGAAATGATGATCTGGATAACTGGGAACAGAAGACTGACTCTGTAGTGACTGACTGTAGAAGGAAGCAGCAGTAACATGGTACATACTAGAAAGCCTGCAGAGGAGGTGTTGGCAAAATAAATACCTGGAATAGGTTAAAAACAAGCTGTGGGTTTTGAATTAGTTCTTTAAGATTGAGGATGTAAATGTGAGAAAGAGGGCAGTAATATTCTACTGTGCTAGAGTTTAGCAAGAACAGTGAATTGTACATAGCTAAATCCAATGTGCGAAATGTCAATTAAAGCCTATGAAGAAGTATGGAAGACTTCAGTAAAGATTTGTGGCTTCTAAAGGTATGGGTTTGAGTCAAACAGGGAAATGAGATACAAAAGTAGGTGAGGTGTAAGTAGACTTTGGCAATGATTTTGACTATTTTGTTCTGAATCACACTTCGGTCTTCTGTTGTTGTGAAAATCCCTAGAGGAAGCCTCCCGGGAGAGAGAGGTGGAGTCAGTTGGGGATGTTGGTCTACAACTGAGAATCAACAGCTGTGGAGATAAGGAATTAACAGGGATGGGGCTGTGTCTCCATGCTGGGTTCGGTGTGAGCTTTCCCTACTGTCTCTGTATTCCTGGAACTTCACTTTTACATGTTCTCTTCCGAATGTGAGGGAGCTGGCAGCTCATTCACCATAAGACGTGTCCTTTCCATTTCTAATTATCATAGCACTACCTATTTTTTCTCCTCCTTTGGCTGTGAAGGCTTTTCTGGATACTAATAAAAATGTAGTGACATTAAAGTCCTTAAAAATCACCTCTAAAGAAGTTAGAACTTCTTTTTGGTCAGCCAGCCTGTTGTCATTGCAGAGGCAAGCAAGGCCTCTGCCCCGTGGTTCCATCTCCATCACGTGTCCACAGGTAACACACATGCACACGGGAGACAAAATGTGGGCATGTGAGGGAAAACCTTCCCTGCAGCCATTAGTTATACACATAGTCCACATCTAGCCATCGTCTCTCCTGTCATGCTCCTAACCATGCAGGTCTCTGTTGAGATAACTGTTCTGTAATTGTTTTTCATTTGTGCAGAACTATAATCATAGAATCAGAATGTGTTGGGTTGGAAGGGACCCCTAAAGGCCATCTAGTCCAACCCCCCTGCAGTAAGCAGGGACATCTTTAAGTAGATCAGGTTGCTCAGAGCCTCATCAAGCCTGGCCTTGAATGTCTCCAGGGATGGGGCCTCCACCACCTC